>JAVIAB010000059.1:9313329-9560829 GCA_032433765.1 Megaustenia siamemsis | reverse complement strand
CACATACACGTCCAGAAGTTTCAACACATATTGGTCAGTGTGTATGCACAAAAGCACAACGAATAGGACAGAAAGAAGATTACGGGTACCCAACAAGAGGAGCTCGAGAACTGTCTCAGATTGGACTTGAAAACATGAACAGTTTAGTGCAGGGCCAAATGGTGATGACAGGCTTTACTAGTACAGACAGAAGAAATATAAGGGGCCACCAGAGGGTCTCACAGACAGAAGAAATATAAGGGACCACCAGAGGGTCTCACAGACAGAAGAAATATAAGGGACCACCAGAGGGTCTCACAGACAGAAGAAATATAAGGGGCCACCAGAGGGTCTCACAGACAGAAGAAATATAAGGGACCACCAGAGGGTCTCACAGACAGAAGAAATATAAGGGGCCACCAGAGGGTCTCACAGACAGAAGAAATATAAGGGGCCACCAGAGGGTCTCACAGACAGAAGAAATATAAGGGACTACCAGAGGGTCTCACAAACAGAAGAATGGGACCAGAAGAGGGTCGCACAGACTGAATATATATATAAGGGACTACCAGAGGATCTCACAGACAGAAGTATAGGTGACCAGCAGAGGATCTCACAGACAGAAGTATAGGTGACCAGCAGAGGATCTCATAGACAGAAGTATAGGTGACCAGCAGAGGATCTCACAGACAGAAGTATAGGTGACCAGCAGAGGATCTCATAGACAGAAGTAGGGGACCAGAAGTGGGTCGCACAGACTGAATATATATCAGGGACTACCAGAGGGTCTCACATACATAAAAAAATATAAGGGGCCACCAGAGGGTCTCACAGACAGAAGAATGGGACCAGAAGTGGGTCGCACAGACTGAATATATATCAGGGACTAGCATAGGGTCTCACAGACAGAAAAAATATAAGGGGCCACCAGAGGGTCTCACAGGTTTGATAGATATAAGGAACTACCAGAGGGCCTCACAGACAGAAGAAATATAGAGGACCACCAGAGGATCTTACAGACAGAAGAAATATAGGGAAACACCAGAGGGTCTTACAGATAGAAGAAATATAAGGGACCACCAGAGGGTCTTACAGACAGAAGAACTATAAGGGACCACCAGAGGGTCTCACAGACAGAAGAAATATAGGGAAACACCAGAGGGTCTTACAGACAGAAGAAATATAAGGGACCACCAGAGGGTCTCACAGACAGAAGAAATATAAGGGACCACCAGAGGGCCTCACAGACAGAAGAAATATACGGGACCACCAGAGGGACTCACAGGTTTAATAGATATAAGGAACTACCAGAGGGCCTCGCAGACAGAAGAAATATAGGGGACCACCAGAGGGTCTTACAGACATAAGAAATATAGGGGACCACCAGAGGGTCTTACAGACAGAAGAAATATAGGGGACCACCAGAGGGCCTCACAGACAGAAGAAATATAGGGGACCACCAGAGGGTCTTACAGACAGAAGAAATATAAGGGACCACCAGAGGGTCTCACAGACTGAAGTAGGGGTTCAACTAAGGGTCTCACAGACAGAAGTAGGGGACCAGCTGAGGGTCGCACAGACAGAAGTAGGGAACCAGCTGAGGGTCTCACAGACTGAAGTAGGGAACCAGCTCAGGGTCTCACAGACAGAAGTAGGGGACCAGTTGAGGGTCTCATAGACAGAAGTAGGGAACCAGCTCAGGGTCTCACAGACTGAAATAGGGGACCAGCTGAGGGTCTCATAGACAGAAGTAGGGAACCAGCTGAGGGTCTCATAGACAGAAGTAGGGAACCAGCTCAGGGTCTCACAGACTGAAGTAGAGGACCAGTTGAGGGTCTCATAGACAGAAGTAGGGAACCAGCTCAGGGTCTCACAGACTGAAGTAGAGGACCAGTTGAGGGTCTCATAGACAGAAGTAGGGAACCAGCTCAGGGTCGCACAGACAGAAGTAGGGGACCAACTAAGGGTCGCACAGACTGAAGTAGGGAACCAGCTGACGGTCTCACAGACAGAAGTAGGGAACCAGCTGAGGGTCGCACAGACTGAAGTAGGGAACCAGCTGAGGGTCTCACAGACAGAAGTAGGGAACCAGCTGAGGGTCGGACAGACTGAAATAGGGAACCAGCTGAGGGTCGCACAGACAGAAGTAGGGGACTAGCTGAGGGTCTCACAGACAGAAGTAGAGGACCAGCTGAGGGTCGCACAGACAGAAGTAGGGGACTAGCTGAGGGTCGCACAGACTGAAGTAGGGAACCAGCTGAGGGTCGCACAGACTCCATAAATATAAGGGACTACCAGAGGGTCTCATAAACAGAAGTAGGGAACCTCCAGAAGATTGTAATGTGGTCTTGTAGAGGGGAGCAGAGAATAGTGTGGGTACCAACTAGAATTTTGCGTGGCAAACTGGTTAGTGTTCTCATGTGGTGAAAAGTATGTCTGGGATGTGTTACCGTATCTATCTATTGACCTTTCGAGCCGTAGCCGGCCTATGGGGCGCAGACCAAGATACTCCTTCTCGTATCTACATTTTTATTCTAACAGTTTTCAATTCTTTTAAAGATATTTTATCAAATCTCGCCATTTGTCTCTGTTCTGTGCAAGCAGCTCTATATCAGGTATTACCGTATGGGCGAATTTATTTGTTTAAGAGGTTATTGAGGCTCAGCATTGGTAGGAGATAACTTTCTTTGAGAAAAGTAGGGCGGCCTTGCGTCATTGTGACCATGTCACCTGTAAATATGTCATGGACATGAAAAGAATGTGGACACATTGTATCTGCATATTTTACATACGCCTCCAGCAAGAGTGGTAAGCACTGACAACTTTATCATTTCTACTATCACTTCTGTTATTACCACAACAATAACTCTTGCATCGCATTGTATTTACTCTTTTTACCACAACTCCCACTCATATGCCACCTTGTACTCACACTATCACAACACCCACTCATATGTCAGCTTGTACTCACTCACACTATCACAACACCCACTCATATGCCACCTTGTACTCACTTACACTATCACAACACCCACTCATATGGCACCTTGTACTCACTTACACTATCACAACACCCACTCATATGCCACCTTGTACTCACACTATCACAACACCCACTCATATGTCAGCTTGTACTCACTCACACTATCACAACACCCACTCATATGCCACCTTGTACTCACTTACACTATCACAACACCCACTCATATGGCACCTTGTACTCACTTACACTATCACAACACCCACTCATATGCCACCTTGTACTCACACTATCACAACACCCACTCATATGGCACCTTGTACTCACTTACACTATCACAACACCCACTCATATGGCACCTTGTACTCACTTACACTATCACAACACCCACTCATATGCCACCTTGTACTCACACTATC
This sequence comes from Megaustenia siamemsis, assembly GCA_032433765.1. Classification (NCBI taxonomy): domain Eukaryota; kingdom Metazoa; phylum Mollusca; class Gastropoda; order Stylommatophora; family Ariophantidae; genus Megaustenia; species Megaustenia siamemsis. The sequence continues at coordinate 9,557,451 of JAVIAB010000059.1, read as the reverse complement.
ACAACACCCACTCATATGTCAGCTTGTACTCACTCACACTATCACAACACCCACTCATATGCCACCTTGTACTCACTTACACTATCACAACACCCACTCATATGGCACCTTGTACTCACTTACACTATCACAACACCCACTCATATGGCACCTTGTACTCACTCACACTATCACAACACCCACTCATATGGCACCTTGTACTCACTTACACTATCACAACACCCACTCATATGGCACCTTGTACTCACTCACACTATCACAACACCCACTCATATGCCACCTTGTACTCACTTACACTATCACAACACCCACTCATATGGCACCTAGCACTCACATTATCACAACACCCACTCATATGACACCTAGCACTCACACTATCACAATACCCACTCATATGTCACCTTGCACCCACTTACATTACCACATCTTCTACACTTATATCACATTGTACTCACATTACCACAATGCCTACGCATACACTACCATCTGCTCACACTACCACCGTGTACGCAGTCTCATTACAATTACCGATCTTTTACCTCTATTTTCATACCCTCATTACCCTACATTAGTTATAATTACGGTTAACCCCACTTCCGTTACGTTCTCATCCCATTTCAAGACAGCGTCACCGCCTGACCCCCACCTCTACATCAACTAAACCGAAGACTATAACCTACCCCATAATTCCCCGTTACCACACTCTATACAACATCCAGCTCAGCCCACGACCACAATCTCCAACCCTCCACTTTACCCACAATTCCTCAATTAGCCCACCCCATCACCCACAGCATTCAGGTCCAACTACTCGTGATGGACCGAGAGCTTCCATAAAAGAAATAACATTTCTCATTTCAACACTAGTAGATTGAACCAAGCGCAGTAATCCGCTCCTAGTGATTGATTCATCAATACTTAAGAAAACTCCTGTTTGTATTACGCAAACTGTCTTCAGGCGGCAAACACGTGATTTTCTGAGTGGGATGGTAGAAACAATTAAAAAGGCTGTTTCACACTCAATCGGAAGTGAAATAAGTGAAGCTGCCTTCTGCTGAGTTTAATTGTTATATTTACCTATGACGTTGAAAAAAATCGTTGAATCCACAGTTATATAGTGGATGACTTGTCTAGCGTCAGGTCGCTATAGCGAGGTTGTATTCTGCGGGAGATTTCGTGGAATCACTCGCGACATTACGGACCGCGCTGCCTGACAAGACCTGGTTTTCTGCTGAGTTCCAGACAAGACGCGGGAATATCTCTGCCCACTCGTAGGTGAGTACTGTTGGAACTCTCTAGAGTAATTGCCTCAATCTTCTATCAAAACAAGTTACATAATCTGTGTAAGAAAAGCTCCACTTACAAAGCTATTAACTCGGGATATGCTACGTAAAAATGTAAAAACCTTGTGAAATAATTCAGACATTGCGAAATGTAAACAGTGTGTTTACAACCTGCTAGCAGTTTATATAATAAGATTCCCTAGTGTCAATATTTGCGGTTATTACATGTGAACTTGTGTAGTGTACATGCTGTCAGACAAGAACACCCCTTATACTTTAATGTGATTGGTTAAACACGTGTTCTCGAGTGGTTTGTGTTTGATCACATCAACTATTCACAACACAGACACCGTTGTATGTTTTAAACAAGAGGCAGAATTTGACATCGACTTCTGTTATTTTGTGAGTAGCAGCAAGTTCATAATCATAGGTAAGTTTGTTTTTTTCATAATTTGTGAAATTGTCATTTGTGCATTCATGATGATGTGATCTGTTGACAAAACTAAACTAGACTGCTTTTATAACTTGTGAAGTTGTCATTTGTGCATTCATGATGATGATCTGTTGACAAAACTAAACTAGACTGTTTTTATAACTTGTGAAATTGTCATTTGTGCATTCATGATGATGATCTGTTGACAAAACTAAACTAGACTGTTTTTATAACTTGTGAAGTTGTCATTTGTGTATTCAGTATGATCTGTTGACAAAACTAAACTAGACTGTTTTTATAACTTGTGAAGTTGTCATTTTGTATTCATTATGATCTGTTGACAAAACTAAACTAGACTGTTTTTATAACTTGTGAAGTTGTCATTTGTGTATTCATTATGATCTGTTGACAAAACTAAACTAGACTGTTTTTATAACTTGTGAAGTTGTCATTTGTGTATTCATTATGATCTGTTGACAAAACTAAACTAGACTGTTTTTATAACTTGTGAAGTTGTCATTTGTGTATTCATTATGATCTGTTGACAAAACTAAACTAGACTGTTTTTATAACTTGTGAAGTTGTCATTTGTGTATTCATTATGATCTGTTGACAAAACTAAACTAGACTGTTTTTATAACTTGTGAAGTTGTCATTTGTGCATTCATGATGATCTGTTGACAAAACTAAACTAGACTGTTTTTATAACTTGTGAAGTTGTCATTTGTGCATTCATGATGATCTGTTGACAAAATTAAACTAGACTGTTTTTATAACTTGTGAAGTTGTCATTTGTGCATTCATTATGATCTGTTGACAAAACTAAACTAGACTGTTTTTATAACTTGTGAAGTTGTCATTTGTGCATTCATTATGATCTGTTGACAAAACTAAACTAGACTGTTTTTATAACTTGTGAAGTTGTCATTTGTGTATTCATTATGATCTGTTGACAAAACTAAACTAGACTGTTTTTATAATTTGTGAAGTTGTCATTTGTGCATTCATGATGATCTGTTGACAAAACTAAACTAGACTGTTTTTATAACTTGTGAAGTTGTCATTTGTGTATTCATGATGATGATCTGTTGACAAAACTAAACTAGACTGTTTTTATAACTTGTGAAATTGTCATTTGTGCATTCATGATGATGATCTGTTGACAAAACTAAACTAGACTGTTTTTATAACTTGTGAAGTTGTCATTTGTGTATTCATTATGATCTGTTGACAAAACTAAACTAGACTGTTTTATAACTTGTGAAGTTGTCATTTGTGCATTCATTATGATCTGTTGACAAAACTAAACTAGACTGTTTTTATAACTTGTGAAGTTGTCATTTGTGCATTCATTATGATCTGTTGACAAAACTAAACTAGACTGTTTTTATAACTTGTGAAGTTGTCATTTGTGCATTCATTATGATCTGTTGACAAAACTAAACTAGACTGTTTTTATAACTTGTGAAGTTGTCATTTGTGCATTCATTATGATCTGTTGACAAAACTAAACTAGACTGTTTTTATAACTTGTGAAGTTGTCATTTGTGCATTCATTATGATCTGTTGACAAAACTAAACTAGACTGTTTTTATAACTTGTGAAGTTGTCATTTGTGCATTCATGATGATCTGTTGACAAAACTAAACTAGACTGTTTTTATAACTTGTGAGGTTGTCATTTGTGCATTCATGATGATCTGTTGACAAAACTAAACTGTAGACTGCTTTTATAACTTGTGAAGTTGTCATTTGTGCATTGAAAATGATCTGTCGGCTACAATTACCTAGAATGTTTTCTTAACTTCACCCAGTATGATGCTTCCTGTGTCTGTTATGTTCTGTGTACATTATTTTCTCACCTTAAAAAATTACCGTCATAAAATGTGATAACTTCACAACTACTGAGATGACCTTGCCACTCTAGAAGATTGTTCATTATTCTACTCTAACCATGCTTGTCACGAATTTCACATGTGAGTGATTGAGTCGGTGTACTCGCACTTTCTACTTTCCCTTTATTACAACAACATTGAATATCAAATATGGCAGATTATTGCAGTCATATACATATATATGTATAGTGAGAGCAGATGGCTAAATCGATAACTCGTCGGGCACTAAACCAGTAGAACGCAGATTCGAAACTATGTAGGGGCAAACGTTTTTTTTTTCTTGAGATTAAATAAAAACTGAGACCCGAACGTCTCTCGTCGACTGCACTCTACACGCGTCCTTTATTCTCCGATCCTATAGTCACCCCCCCCCCCCCAGACCCAAGTATTGGGAATATGCGTACATATTGTTATATTTATATATATAACAGTTTTGGGGTCTGGGCTACCGACAATATAATAAATAAAAACATACATTATATTCAGTAGGCTAACATAAAGTAATATTTTCTAATGACATCACCACATTTTAAATTACTTACTTATTTAAATATTATCCGTCTTTTTTGAGACGAAAATGTCTTGATGACTTTGTCCTTGAAAGTACTGTTGGGTTGGTTTCTAAGTTTCTGAGGGAATGATTTCTCAATGGACATTATTGCCAAACCAGATAAGCGTTCTTGTGTCTGAGTTGAGTTACAATAAGATTGATTCTCTCGAGCGTAGAAAAAGTTCTTTCTACAGATACTGATGCGCATAACGTAGTTATAAATAGCTAAGGAAGTTCCGGTAATCAGACATAGTTTAACTTTCACTTTCAACGCTTCTAATTGGCTAGAGCTAAAAATAACCCATGATACCGCATTCTTCTAGCGGTAGCTCCCGCTATATTATTTTGACTCCCATTTATTAATGTCAAGATCGTTAATACTAGATCCGGATTGAGGAAAAATGTACCGCTAGCTACTAGAGGTTTCAATGCAGAGTAGTTAAGATTTCATTAAAAAACGTTATAGTGGCCAGAGGAAAAACCTTGCTTTAAATAAATGCAAATCAAAGCAAACAAATCATACTGGCTTACGAAATGTGTAATAGAACATTCGAAAATCTGTAATATAATTATACAAAATTAAATAAATTTATCATTTCCTTTTGTAATTCGTTAATATGTTCAAGGCTACCGGCGGTTGCTGCGGCAACATAGAGAATACGCAATTTATATATATATATATATATATATATATATATATATATATATATATATATATATATATATATATTCCTGGCGAGGACACCTGGGTTTACTAATTCCCTAAAAATTAGTAGGAGCCGCGATAGCTCAGTGGTTAGTGAACTGGACTACTACGGACAAGGGGTAGGGTTCGATCCCAACCGACGGCTCCGGGTTCACCCAGCCTTTAAATGGGTACCGAATTTTTCTGGGAAAGTAAAAGCAGCACGGGCGTAATACCGACCACATTACCCAAAAAATCATGTGCTGAAAGTCTGTAAAATATAGGGTCACTAACACCATATTTCCCTATACGCCACTTGGCGTGACGGGGGGTACTTTACTTTACTTTACTTTACTATATATATATATATATATATATATATATATATATTTATACTTAGAGCGTCATCAGGTAGTATATCCCCTGCAAAACGCCGCATTCAGCCCAGCCGGTCTGAAAGAATCTCTGTCTCTAGCCGGATGTCCAACTCCTTCTGTTGTCATCTCCAATGTATCTTTGAAATCATTTAATCTATTAAACTATAAACCTTTATAACCATAAATCTATATACGTTGCAAAAATAAAAGTAATATATCATCTTTAGCATAATATTCTCAATCATAATAAGTGGTTTAAAAAAGGTTATAGACCATTCGTTTTGCCATCGATAAAACGAGTTTAAATGTTGCTGTGAAATGCCAGTGTTGCCCTCTAATATTTGTCCGCGGTCACTATAACTAAAATAGTGTTTACAAATTATAACATTTACTTTTTCTTTTGTTAACAATATCACAGCAATCACAAACTGTCTCCACTCGTCTACCGCCATAATTTGTTGCTAACCCTGAATCTAGATCATTATTTGATTCTCCGACTCTAAAGTTATTTGTCTTGCGAAGAAGATCAGAGGTCATGTAATTTTCGCTGGATGAATACAGAGGTCGTTCTGTAGAATTCACTAGTCCTATTACTCATTCCACTGTGTATTTCAGTTACCTTATTATTTCCCTTGAGTATGGTACCGTGGTAGAATTATCTCCCTTAGTGGAAATATAAATTTATACTTTTCTACTGAATGGAGTATCTCTCCACTTCTTTCGCTTGGTGGTATACAGTCATTTAATTTATCCACTATGTGGATTTCATCGATCAACATATGTTTTCTGCTGAAATACAAAGACCCTACCATTTCCTGTAATTGAGTGAAATGGCTCTGCGATTTCTTATTTATAGAAGACTGCAGTTTTCTCATTCTACCCTTTCTGAGCAGAGCCCTGTCTTCCAACTATTTCAACTTATTTGCATAATACGATTTATAGCTCACATTTGCTCAATGCATGCAAGAAAACCATCTGCTTTATTTTTTTTTTGTCTGGGATTTGTAATCCGAGTTTGAATTATATATAAAGCGTATGGCTAGAATGTATGTCCGTAGGCTTTTTTAGAATTGTGGAATTTATAGGGATTGTGCCAATAGAGAGTCTTAGACATTCCATCCTGAGTTAAGGGCTAGGCAAATAAATTGATGTTGAGAATGTTGATAAGAGGACAGAATTAAAGTTCTAAAACTTGATTGTTTGCAATAATCAATAATTGTGTATGTTCTGCATACCTTTAAATTAATTGTAATGATTGATTCTAAAGTACACAGTATCATTAGTTCTAAAGTAAACAGTACCATTAGTTCTAAAGTAAAATATATCATTAATTCTAAACTAAATAGTACCATTAGTTCTAAAGTAAACGGTATCATTAGTTCTAATGTAAGCAGTATCATTAGTTATAAAGTAAAAGGTATCATTAGTTTTAAAGTTAAAGGTATCATTAGTTCTAATGTAAGCAGTACTATTAGTTCTAATGTAAGCAGTATCATTAGTTCTAATGTAAGCAGTATCATTAGTTCTTAAGTAAAATGTATCATTAGTTCTAAAATAAAGGTATCATTAGTTCTAATGTAAAACGTATCATTAGTTCTAATGTAAGCAGTATCATTAGTTCTAATGTAAGCAATATCATTAGTTCTAAAGTAAAAGGTATCATTAGTTCTAAAGTAAAAGGTATCATTAGTTCTAAAGTAAAACGTATCATTAGTTCTAAAGTAAAAGGTATCATTAGTTCTAAAGTAAAAGGTATCATTAGTTCTCGATAACGCAGTCTTAATAGCATTCTTGGGGACGACAAGTGGAAGCAGAGACGAAGATGACAGGGAAGACATGGAGTGATCTTAGAAGATTGTGTGTGCGGGTTTTATGTTTGTGTGTGTGGGTCGGTTTGTGTAAGTGCGTTTATGTTTGGCGAGCAAAGAGCATGCTACAGGTAACTGGAGCGAGAAGGAGAGGTAGATAGAGAGAGAGACGGGAAACAGACACCAAATAATGGACATGCCTCGGTTTAGCGGAGTCCCAACATATGACTAAAGTTAGAGAGAGATGGGAAACAGACACCACATAATGGACAGGCCTCGGTTTAGCGGTGTCCCAACAGATGACTGAAGATAGAGAGAGAGACGGGAAACATACACCAAATAATGGACAGGCCTCGGTTTAGCGGTGTCCCAACAGATGACTGAAGATAGAGAGAGAGAGACGGAGGAAGTCTGTCCGCTGTGCTCTAACAACCCCAGGATAATGAGATGAGAATGAAGAAGACGAAGATTAAGAACACCTAAATGTTTTGTTTTGTTGTAAATAAGCTCTTATAGGTTTCATCATGTTTACAAATAACTAATCTTATACCACAGTGAAATGGCATTTTCAAGAAAATAAACTATGATGATAAACGTGACATTTATTAATAGGCCGATATTAATAACAGATTATCAATAACCTTCTGACAGAACGTTGATAAGGACGCCTTGGTTGTTAAGGGTTACGTCACCGGAAGTCGAATCCTGTAAAACCAATAGAGCGCGTTTTTCGATGAAACTATACTATAGGTCAGCTTCCATATATCAATATTCATAATTCATGAAATTTTTCAATGATTTTCTACTTCCGTCAGGACTTAGAACTATTTTATCGGTGACCGATATTTGTAGATAGGGATGAGTAAACAATTCAAACTAGTGCGAAATTGCGTAATGATTTCTAGAACCTGTCAGCTCGCTCACGTCACAACCTCGGGCAGGGTGTATAATTACAGAGCAAATACTAGCGAGACAATGTGACACTCACTGGGAAATAGATCTACGTTTATGATGACTTCCTCTTGCCGTACTTTTTATGAATTGTGGGATTTGGTTGAGGGGGGGGGGGGGGGGGGGAAAGAATAACCGCCATCATGGCCGATCTGTAAGAGGAGAGTTGGCTGTGGGGTCAGATCTTTTTTTAAAACTTTAAAGAAATGCCAGCGGGCAAAGCACTTGATGATGATTATTATTTGTTTTCTTATTTTCGAAAACTGGCTCCGACTGATCCATCCCATATTCCACGAGCTTCAGTTAATTCTGGCTCCTTAGTTTCCACACAAAGGCTACAAAAGTTTAGTTTTCACATAGCAACAACAAAAGTTTAGTTTTCACATAACGCCAACAAAAGTTTAGTTTTCACATAACAACGACAAATGTTTAGTTTTCACATCACGCCAACAAAAGTTTAGTTTTCACATAACAACAACAAAAGTTTAGTTTTCACATAACAACAACAAAAGTGTAGTTTTCACAAACAAAGAATGGAAATATAACATAACCAGAAGACATCATCTCAGACTAGACTCATTTGAAGCATCTCATAATAATGATATTAAACAATGTTGATCTATCGTTACGGCATTATCCGTAAGCTGGGTTTGCCGAGGGCATATATCGATCTGGAGAATAAAGGCCGATTGTCCTGAGAAGTAGCTACGAGGGACTGGATGGTCTTGAGGCAATATGCCAGTCTTGAGATAGAGAGGTTGTAAGTTTAAATGTGATGATACTGTTCAACTAGCAGAAAATCCTGAAGATCTACAACAATTGCTTAATGTGATAAATTTAATGTCACGGGAATATCAAAAAGACTAAAACTATGATCATAAACAAAGAAAAATCTCAAGACCTACAATTAAATATTCAAAGTTGAGGGAATACATCTGGAGACAGTCCAAAGCTACAACTACCTGGGACATACTATAACCAATGATGGAAAATGTAAAATTGAAATAAGCAAAAGAATAGGTATGGCAAAAAGTAATTTTAATGCCATGAAAAATATACTAACAACAAAACAAATATCAGCAGGGCTGAAACTAATAATGGCAAAATGTTACATCTTCTCAATATTCCTGTATAGTGCAGAAACATGGACATTAGACAAGAAAACAGAATAGAAAATTGAAGCCTTTGAAATGTGGATTTATAGAAGAATATGTAGAATTGGATGGAAACAAAAGATAACAAACGATGAAGTTTTAAAACAACTGAAAATAAAAAGAGAACTACAAAATACAATTAAGACAAGACAAATGAAATTTTTGGGGCATGTTAAAAGACACAACAGCCTACTATAAGTAATTATGGAAAGAAAAATACAAGGTAAAAGAGGCAGAGGCAGACCAAGACTAACATGGACGACTAACATCAAAAGATGGACAAGTCAATCTATGACAGCCTGCACCATGAAAGCAAGAAACAGAGTAGAATGGCGATCCATGGTAGCCAACCTTCGTTTCGGAGAAGGCACTCGATGATGATAAGTTTAAATCCCGGCTGCAGTAGCTGCGAGCTTTGTTTATGATTCCTTCTGCAGCAACCACCTCCCGTCTCAGCAGCGGGGCCCGGCTTGAAACGTCAATTACCTTTTGACGGAAAAAAATATGAGTACCTCCGAAGTCTATCTGCCTGACTGCCTGTGCGATGATAAACCATGTTCATACGGCTGCCAGTAAATAAAATACGGACTAAAATGTAAGATTTAGTTCTTAAACTATAGGGAATTCGTCAGCAGTTAAATCTGGCCAACGGGAAAAAAAAGTAAAAAAAAAAAAAAGAAAAGAAAAGAGTAGCTTCGGAGTGTTCAGGTCTGAGATTTTACTTCACCCCCGATGGAAAAAAAAAAAAAAAAAACTTCAGCCCCTACCGTTATTTGAACCCACGTGTTCTTGATTTGGAGCACGAGTTATCGATCCGGACATCCGCTATCTCTTTGAAGTTTTGAAAACAGAAGCATCTTGTTATCAATCAATATTAATGCAATTACCATTTTTGTTTCTTCTTTTATCTCCACGATCTACACTGGCTGCCATAATTAGCAATCACTCCACCTACTGCAGAGCGGAAGTCATTATAATCCTCCAGCTGATGTAATAACAACTGGGTTTTTTAAACCCCCCAATTTTCCCCTGTCCCAATTAAATTCGCGACATCCCATTTTAGTTTCATTACACCCCAACAAAAATAATAATTGGAACAATTACCCCGACGCTGCCATCAACGTCTGACCTACTCTAACAATTGCATTGGCCAAAGCGAGGCAATTGTCATGGATGACATCAACACAGGGTTCCGCCGATCGAGGGGATGTCTTCATTTTGAAATTCGACGTCATGAAATAAATAACAATATCCTGGCTTCGATCTTGGGTAAGCCCCATTTCGTGAATGGAATGGGGAAATTCCTTGACCTGGTTTAATTTTTCTGTAACTTATACTTCTAAGACGCAACTGGAAAATCGTGATTTTCTAACATTCGGTATTGGTTATTTCTTTCTTCTCCTTTCATTCCTCATTTGCCTTTCAGCGTTCAAGAGAGATATAGATAACGGTCTTTTGCTCTTCTTCTCGCCTCTGATGCTATTATGTTTCCTAGTGTTTCTAATATTCCGTCAATCCATTTGTTTCGTGGTCGGCTCTTGGGTCTGGTGTTCTCGCTACGTTTATTGAAGGCTCGTTGTGTTGTGTTTTAATCTTTCTGCCTTGTCAGGTGGCAAAATCATTTTATCTGTTGTTTCTTTATATATTCTATGGCAGGGGTTATTGCTGGTTTATTTTCCTTAGTTTTTCATTTCTGATCTTATCTCTCAGTCTGTTTCCAATCATTCAATTAACACATTTCATCATTTTAGAGGTTATTTTTCTTTGCCCTTGCATCTAGGGTTCAGGGACTGGCATTAGTAGCAAAACGTTGGGATGAAGATTGTATTGCTGTGTGCAAGTTTTGACTCTAGAGTTATTTTCCTTGTTGGACAATAGTGGTGATAGCTATCCAATGATTTAACCAAATTTGTTGAATTTTGAATCTATTCCTGCTGTTTGTGAGTTGTAGTTTGTCACTAGACTTTCTAGGTATTTGAATTCCTCTACTTGTTTTATTTGGTCGGTTATTTCACAAAGAACAAAATAAATAAACCAATTTATGCTGCCAGTTTTTTTCCCAGCTTATGTTTACGGGAAGATAATTCACTCATAGAGCTGTAAAGACGTCAAACTGTTGATTTCGCAATTTGGATTGTTCTAGATGTGATCTGACAAGCCATAAACAAGAGGTTAGAACAACTAGGTCATGGCTCTCACACAGATGTCTGGGTCACTAATATATGTATTAAGCTCACACATTAGGGCCTCTGCAGGCTAGTTGTTATAACCACCCTACTGGCCACCGCTGTTCGGACAACCTGTGTTCGATTCCCGCTGGAAGCAGTTTGAAAATTGCACTCGTGTTTTGAAAAAAAAAAATACCTCCCGTGGTTGACCCAGCCGTTGGCAGAAATTAGTATTAGAGTTCATCCTATGGGAAGATGGGGGAATAGCGCCTCGCTCGGGAGTTAAGATGCTTGAGGCGACACTAGACAGAAGTCTTCGAACACTTCTGGATAGGCGGCCGAGAAGATATGGGTAAAACCCGCATGCTAAGACGCCCATTCAAGTCTCGTACATTTAAGGTAATTCCCTTGTGCCAAAAACAATGAATGGTTTCAATTTGTGTCTGGTGATCTTTGTAATAGAATTTGGAGCTTTTATCATGATGGTAACTGCGAGCTCGAAGATATAAGAGCGGAGGGATAACTGAGCATACAGATTTAGAGTCTCGAAACTGTTCAAATATTTAAAAAAAAACGAAACAGCAGAAACATAAATATTTTAATAAACATAACAAATCGTAAAATGTTATATATCTTATAACATTATAACAAATCGTACAATGCTATACATCTTATAATATTATAACAAATCGTAAAATGCTATATATCTTATAACATTATAACAAATCGTAAAATGCTATATATCTTATAACATTATAACAAATCGTAAAATGCTATATATCTTATAACATTATAACAAATCGTACAATGCTATACATCTTATAATATTATAACAAATCGTAAAATGCTATATATCTTATAACATTATAACAAATTGGATAGCAGTTTATACATTCGATAACTCATCGGGCTCTGAACCGGGAAAACGCAGGTCAATAAGTCATAATTTCCAATATTAGGAAGAAACAAGCATTATGTTGTGAGCCATGTAATGAGAAGGTAGCAGCTGGAATATATTGTAACAACTGGAAAAATCGATGTACGAAGAGATAGAGGAAAGCAAAAAGACAGCTAATTTCCAAAATAGGGAAGAAACAATCAACATTTTTGACCAAATAAAGAAAAGGGAACACCTGAATTAATTGTGGCATTTGGGAAAATTGAGGGGCGAAGAGATCGAGAGAAACAAAGAGAGAGCTAATATCCAATATTAGGAAGAAACAATCATCATGTTGTGGACAATCAATGAGAAGGGAACAGTTGTAATATATGGTAACTACTGGAAAAACTGAGGGACGAAGAGATAGAGGGAAAGTAAGAGAAAAGATACCAGACAGCTTAAAAGAATGGCAGAAGGTCAACAACAGAAATGATAAATAACTGTCGAGACCTAAAGTTATGGAGAGACTTGATCACCTACGCCCGCAGGCGTGGTACTTGATGATGATGGTTATTATTCTTGTGTCGTTTTCCAGCGTATGGGTCTAATAAAAGATTTGAGTTGAATATCTTGAGTTTCAATTTTAGATTTCATCGTCTCCATCATCATAATCACCATCATCATCATTAACATCATCATCATCAGGTGTCATGCTGGTTGGCGCAGCCTATCATCTCTCTAGGGAACAAGCAAATAATTGTAGTGCTGTGGTAAAGCTGGAAGCAAGAAGCTGGTGGTGTGGTGTTATGTCCACTCAAATTATGGAGACAGCTTTGCAAAAGAGAAATAAGATGTATCTCTCTGCACATCACTCGATCCTTCATGAATGTCATCATCTAAATTAGTGATCTTTTATTATGGCATTTCGATAAGCTGCTCGATATTTTTTTCTCTTGAAATTCATCTGCTCCTTTTTCCAGTAATTCTACCGGATGTTGTATTATTCTCAATGCCTTCCTTTCACATCACATGCGCAATAAATGGAGATTGTCTTTTCCTTATGTTTGATAATAATTCAGGTTTCTCCAACTCGTTTTAAACATTCTTCATCAGTAATATTTTTCTATTAATGGAATTCATAGAAATTTTCTGACAAACCATATCACAGCTTCCCCTAAGTTCTCTGTGTCTGTTTTCAGCCTAGGCAATTTTATTTTTATATTTCCTCCGGTTCCTGAAAACCACTTCTGCTCGGTTCAGGTTTCCCTTTTGTGTCTCCTCCTTGATGACTGAAGCTTCACATAACAGGGAAGATAAAGTGGAAATCGGAGTACGACTTCTGAAACATGAGAATTGATTTCTTCCTCTACTGATTTTCCATCTAAGAAAATGTTTGTTTTCCTTAGTGATTAGTTTTTTCCACTCTTCTTGTGTTTCCTTGTTTCATTCAATTACTGTTTGTGTTGTTTTAGTTCGTCAGCTTTATATCTCTAGCTCAATCTTCAGGGTTTGATTTTATAAATATCATTTTTAAAACTATTTTTAACATAGGCAGCAGCGTGTTCAGGTGTCCCCCGCCATACAGGCAGATATTTTTCAGATGTGCTTTTATCGTGTAGAGTTGTACAAGTTTCGGGGTAGATTTCTTCTCATTAATATTGCCTGGGCAGCGGCCAGTTTTAGCCTACTCTTTTCGATTTCCTATTGGCAAGAGTCCTTTAACGTGCGCAGACTACACACGAGACCTCCTGTTTCTTGCCGTTTTCCAAGAGCGCCAGATAGCAGACCTTAGTACCGAGATCGATGGAGGATAAAGTCTCGAAAAAAACACGATTTTGTTTTCTTTTTTTTTTGTTCAATTCCCTACTATATCGGCATAATCAGCGATTCTTGGGCCATGTTAAAAGACACAACAGACTACTGAAAGTAGTCCTGGAGGGGAAAATAAAAGGTAAAAGAGGTAGAGGCAGACCAAGACTAACATGGACGACTAACATCAAAAGATGGACAAATCTGCCTATGACAACCTGCACCATCAAAGCAAGAGACAGAGCAGAATGGCGCTCCATGGTAGCCAACCTTCGTTGCGGAGTCGGCACTTGATGATGATGATGATGATGATACGGCATAACTACATTAATGAGCCGACAATAAACGTTGTGACAACATCAGACACAAAAACCGGCCACGAAAAAGATGGATTGACGGAATATTAGAAACGAAACGAAACATCAGCAGAGGCGAATAGAAAAGCAAAAGACCGCAAATTATATCTACCCTCGACGCTGAAAGGCAAATGAGGAAGAGAGAAGAAGAAGAAGAAGAAGAAGAAGAAGAAGAAGAAGAAGAAGAGGAAGAAGAGGAAGAAGAGGAAGAAGAGGAAGAAGAAGAAGAAGTACATTTATTCAGCACAAGACCTCTGATCGAATCTATTGTCCATCTAACAGTCTTGTCTTCTTATTCTTTTCTCTTCCTTACTGATACCTAAAAGGTGTCGTGATTATATCATGTGTCGTTCTTATGCTGCTCCAACTGTCTGAATTAGTGATTTCCCTTTGTTGTTACATGTTTCTATCACTGCATCTATCCATCTTCTTCTGGGTCTTCCTCTTTGTCTTTTCCCATGCATTCTCGAGAAGAAGGCCCTTGATGGTGATTGGTGAGGATTCATTCTGACCAGGTGACCAAACCATTTAAGTTGTTGTTGCTCAATATATTCTTGGCAGGGTTTTGTTCCTACTATTTTTCTTATGGTTTCATTTGGTATTCTATCTCTTCTTGTGTTGTTTGTTACTTTTCTCCAGCATCAGTCTGGTTACAATGATGATATATTCTTGCATGTATATCACTGATTGGTTGATTATCCTGTTGGGCCGAATAGGGCGCATGTGATAGAAGTCATAGGTTTCTGTGTCTGAGGATCTGCTGCGACCTGTTTTAGTTCTTGCTTGTTTCTGAGACCCCTACCTGCGCTCTCCTTGATGCTGGTTCTAAGCTGAGTTTTTTTTCGATCATCCTCGTTTTCTTTTGCCTTCTGTCTTCTCTTTCCCTTTTTAGCTCCCAGTGGAGCATAGGTCTTCAACAAACACTTTCTAAGTTGTTCTGTTTTTTGCCATTATTTTAAGATCATCCCATGTCTTCCCCATCATCTTCATCTCTGCTTCTATCTGTCTTCTCCAAGACTCCTTGGTCTTCCTTTTTGTCTTTCCCCCAGATATTTCAACAAGGGCATGTTGTGTAATACTCTCAGTTGGCTTCCGTAGTGTGTGTCCTATCTAGCGCCATCGTCTTCGCTGTATCTCTTTATCCACTGGTGTTTAACTGGTACATTTCCATAATTCTATGTTAGTGATTTTGTCCTGTCATTTCCATCCCTTTATTCTGCGTAAGCATCCATTAATGAAAGTCTATATCTTCATGATTGTCAATTTTGTTGTTCTCCATGTTTCACAGCCATATATAAATAGGACCGCCTTATCATTTGAGTTGAAAATTTTTATTTTTGTATTTAACCTAATTTCTTTGGATTTCCATATGTTTCCCAGTTTTTGCCTTGTGGTTTCTTTATAAGGTCCTGGTTAGGTAACCTTCCAACGCACATATCACTGGTAGCCACATTTATTTCATTTAAAGGACTGTTGCCGAGCTTCACAGCGTCATTCCCCCCCCCCCCCCCCTTTTTTTTTCTCTCTCTGCGATCAGGACTCAATCAGAGTAGGATTCCAGACTCTCACATGAAGTCAGCTGTCAGGTTATGTGAATTGATCGACCCCACAGACAGAACATCACAATTAGAGTCTGTCAGATCCACTCTGATTGAACACCCGTTAAAAACGTTGCACTGTGTTCTGCGTCAGTGGCCAAGTGCATCCGATTTCAGCCAGCATTTCATTCAGGTTTGCTTTCCTTAGCCTTTGATTGTCCCCCAATCTTCCTGCAAGGCAGCAGATTGTCTTTTCTGTAGGGGGATTCTGCCCTTAGATGGTCTGCCCTCCCAGGTTTACGAGCACCATCTGCCCGAGTCACTAGAGGTGACTAACACAGACATGCACACACAAAGATATGAGATGTGACTAACACAGACATTCACACACAAATGTCTGAGATGTGACTAACACAGACATGCACACACAAAGATATGAGATGTGACTAACACAGACATGCACACACAAAGATATGAGATGTGACTAACACAGACATGCACACACAAAGATATGATTTGTGACTAACACAGACATGCACACACAAATATATGAGATGTGACTAACACAGACATGCACACACAAAGATATGAGATGTGACTAACACAGACATGCACACACAAAGATATGAGATGTGACTAACACAGACATGCACACACAAAGATATGATTTGTGACTAACACAGACATGCACACACAAAGATATGAGATGTGACTAACACAGACATGCACACACAAAGATATGAGATGTGACTAACACAGACATGCACACACAAAGATATGAGATGTGACTAACACAGACATGCACACACAAAGATATGAGATGTGACTAACACAGACATTCACACGCAAAGGTATGAGATGTGACTAACACAGACATGCACACAAAGATATGATATGTGACTAACACAGACATGCACACACAAATATATGAGATGTGACTAACACAGACATGCACACACAAAGATATGAATTGTGACTAACACAGACATGCACACACAAAGATATGAGATGTGACTAACACAGACATGCACACACAAAGATATGAGATGCGACTAACACAGACATGCACACACAAAGATATGAATTGTGACTAACACAGACATGCACACACAAAGATATGAGATATGACTAACACAGACATGCACACACAAAGATATGAGATGTGTCTAACACAGACATGCACACACATAGATATGAGATGTGACTAACACAGACATGCACACACAAAGATATGAGATGTGACTAACACAGACATGCACACACAAAGATATGAGATGTGACTAACACAGACATGCACACACAAAGATATGAGATGTGACTAACACAGACATGCACACATAAAGATATGAGATGTGACTAACACAGACATGCACACAAAGATATGAATGTGACTAACACAGACATGCACACACAAAGATATGAGATGTGACTAACACAGACATGCACACACAAAGATATGAGATGTGACTAACACAGACATGCACACACAAAGATATGAGATGTGACTAACACAGACATGCACACACAAAGATATGAGATGTGACTAACACAGACATGCACACACAAAGATATGAGATGTGACTAACACAGACATGCACACACAAAGATATGAGATGTGACTAACACAGACATGCACACACAAAGATATGAGATGTGACTAACACAGACATGCACACACAAAGATATGAGATGTGACTAACACAGACATGCACACACAAAGATATGAGATGTGACTAACACAGACATGCACACACAAAGATATGAGATGTGACTAACACAGACATGCACCACAAAGATATGAGATGTGACTAACACAGACATGCACACACAAAGATATGAGATGTGACTAACACAGACATGCACACACAAAGATATGAGATGTGACTAACACAGACATGCACACACAAAGATATGAGATGTGACTAACACAGACATGCACACACAAAGATATGAGATGTGACTAACACAGACATGCACACACAAAGATATGAGATGTGACTAACACAGACATGCACACACAAAGATATGAGATGTGACTAACACAGACATGCACACACAAAGATATGAGATGTGACTAACACAGACATGCACACACAAAGATATGAGATGTGACTAACACAGACATGCACACACAAAGATATGAGATGTGACTAACGCTTCATTCTAGTTCATGGTTATTTTCCCGACAAAATAACACTCCCTATGGTTAACTCACAGCCAACTATAGTATATAAGGCCTGCTGACTGAAGGGAATCACTTAAAGCGTGTGACGTTTCTAGATTTGCTAGTAGACGTGGTTTTGGATTAAAATGACGTCAGCTGTCTATAGTAACAGCACGCTATGCTGAAGACGTAACAAACTTTAATGATTCCGGATTCCTTCTCATCCCGCAGACTAAGGATGGCTGTGGCCAAGCATACCTATTTCAGATCTAAATTAGGTCATGGCCAACCGCTCAACTCTTCCAATTCCACACCACCCTCTCTACCAAACCCCTAGACCTCAGTTTAAATTGGTACTGCATATACAACATTTGAGACTTCATACATTGGATACCATCTAATCATGTTGTCGTTACCAGTTAGTATTTTCCAAAGAATTAACCAAATGAAAATCCAATCACGGTTATCTCTCTTCTATATTATATGTGTGTTATCTCTCCACTATATTATATGTGTGTTATCTCTCACTATATTATATGTGTGTTATCTCTCCACTATATTATATGTGTGTTATCTCTCCACTATATTATATGTGTGTTATCTCTCCACTACATTATATGTGTGTTATCTCTCCACTATATTATATGTGTGTTATCTCTCCACTATATTATATGTGTGTTATCTCTCCACTATATTATATGTGTGTTATCGCCTCAATATATTATATGTGTGTTATCGCCTTACTATATTATATGTGTGTTATCTCTCCACTATATTATATGTGTGTTATCGCCTTACTATATTATATGTGTGTTATCTCTCCACTATATTATATGTGTGTTATCGCCTCAATATATTATATGTGTGTTATCGCCTCAATATATTATATGTGTGTTATCGCCTTACTATATTATATGTGTGTTATCTCTCCACTATATTATATGTGTGTTATCGCCTCAATATATTATATGTGTGTTATCGCCTCACTATATTATATGTGTGTTATCTCTCCACTAT
This sequence comes from Megaustenia siamemsis, assembly GCA_032433765.1. Classification (NCBI taxonomy): domain Eukaryota; kingdom Metazoa; phylum Mollusca; class Gastropoda; order Stylommatophora; family Ariophantidae; genus Megaustenia; species Megaustenia siamemsis. The sequence continues at coordinate 9,538,384 of JAVIAB010000059.1, read as the reverse complement.
ATTATATGTGTGTTATCGCCTCACTATATTATATGTGTGTTATCGCCTCACTATATTATATGTGTGTTATCTCTCCACTATATTATATGTGTGTTATCGCCTCACTATATTATATGTGTGTTATCTCTCCACTATATTATATGTGTGTTATCGCCTCACTATATTATATGTGTGCTATCGCCTCACAATATTATATGTGTGTTATCTCTCCACTATATTATATGTGTGTTTTCGCACCAATATTTGATATGTGTGTGAGCGCGTTTGTGTGACTAAATCATCAATACATACAGTTTTTATCGCCGATAGACAGCTACACATTAGCAGAGTCCTTGTTATGGATTTCATTAATTTTTTTTAGTTTTAGAACATGGAAACATGCATTTCATGGCTTATTTTTGGGCATGAAGAGAAAAAACAAAAGAAGAGAAAAAGTAAAATAATGAAGGCAACAATGGTCAGCTTGGCGCCCTCAGATACTGCGCCCGGGGACATTTGTCCCACCTTGCCCTCCTCTAGCTACGCCACTGCACATTCGAAATGCCTTAAGAAAGAAAAATACGGAAACGGGTAATTACAAAAACATATTTATTTCACATAATCCGGAATATTCCACAGTTGATTTTTAAATATTACAAGAAAACATAATGTCACATATTACAACAGACATAGCAAAAGCAATTGCGGAAACATATAATCATCTAAAACATGTATTCTATTCTAATACTAAATTGACAATTTCCTTTCCTGTTCATATCATATATCAGAGAAAGACATTGTCATACTACGCGTAGTTATAGTCCACGTAAGTGACAGTTATCTCCCCTATTACCTACGTAATCCAGGAACTCTTTTCTCTGTGAAAATTATACAAAGTGAGATTGGAAAATGTCGGATGATGGTTATCATTGTGTCCTTCACTGAAAGGAAGCACGTGGTCTATTGTTTATGTATATCGAGTACTAATAATAGTAGTATGACATTAAAAGATGTCTTGTCAGCCATTATGTAGAAATAGTTAAAGAGGAACAAATCAAATGCCACGGTTTCTGTAGCACAGTTTTAGCGACACTGGATTGTTGTCTTTTTCCGTTAAACTCTGGTTTATTGACAAAAAATGATTCATAAGTTGGATAATTTGTCCACTTCAAACAGACAAATGTACCAATTGTGTATACTTTGTATGCGTAATTTAGATTCCCTGGAGTACTTGTACGCTATACTGACTACAAATGGAGACGAACAATTAGCCACCCTAGCATTATAATTTATATATTGCAAGCCAATATTTGGAAATGAGTTGCGCGTGGCCATGCGGCTAAAACCACTGTTCCGCTGGCTGAAAAGATGGCGTACGGTGTTCGAAGCCCGCGGTAGACAAAAAGGATTTTTTCTATCGGGGGTGAAATAAAAATCCTGAGTCTCTCACGTCGTGGCAACTGCTTGAGCAAGCGACCCTCAGGTTCTATAGTTGCCCCCCGACATACACCAGCAATGACACTATGTGTCGTAAAGACAGATTTTTAAAAAAATATATATTTGGAAATAATAAAACCAAAATTGTTTGAAAATATAATCCTTTCAGGCAACTGAATACTGAGGGAAAAAAATGTATTGGAATGTCACGTGGTTACAGTTGAAAACAAGCGGGCAACAGCGACGTAAGAACAACATAATTAGAAAGTGGGCTTTAGAATGAGTCTTCATTTGGAGGAATGTAGTTAATGTGACATAACGGAAAGTGATTTATTATGACAAGGGGCAGCGCTTCTCAAACTATGTTTCCCACCCCCCCTCCCCCCGATCTCACGGGTCAGCGGTACCCTCACAGGGGGTCCGCAAAGTCTTGACGAATGAGGGGGGCCTCGATAGTCCTATTTGGGAAAACGACTCGACTGAGCTACAGACGTTCGGACATCTTGTATTCGATTCCCACTGGAGGCAGTGTGAGTTGTATTCGTGGTTGGAAACAAAATAAAGTACGATCGATCTAGCCTCTGGCAGAAATGGGTACCAGGATAGTACTCTGGGAAAGTGAGGAATGCCGCCTCCCATTGTGAGTTTCGATGCTTGAAGCAACACTATCAAGAAGTCTCCAAACACTTCCGGATAGGCGACCGAGCACATATGGGTGAAAATTCATGCGCTAAGACGCCGATTCAAATCTCGTTCTTTACCCAGACTTGACGACTATACTATTATAAATGATGCTTTTTGTAGCTAAATTGAAAAAGAAAATGAATGAATGATTGAAAGCACAAAAGAGAATAAGTCATAGGGGTCAGCGGTTAATGATACCGCTGACATAGAGTAGTGTATTGCAATGTGGAATGTTCTTGTGATTGTTCTCAGCAATTTATGTATGTCAGAGACTAGTAGAGTACACAGTGGTTTGTCACTGATACTATAGTTTATGTGCTATTGTGTGTGTTCTGGGATGATAACATACACATAGTTCTTATAATTTACGTTCAAAGTTGTATCTAAAGAAAGAAGTGGTATCTTATGTAAAAAGTTGTATCTTATGTAAGAAGTGATATCTTATGTAAGAAGTGGTATCTTATGTAAGAAGTGATATCTTATGTAAGAAGCGATATCTTATGTAAGAAGTGATATCTTATGTAAGAAGTGATATCTTATGTAAGAAGTAATATCTTATGTAAGAAGTGGTATCTTATGTAAGAAGTGATATCTTAAGTAAGAAGTTGTATCTTATGTAAGAAGTGATATCTTATGTAAGAAGTTGTATCTTATGTAAGAAGTTGTATCTTATGTAAGAAGTGATATCTTATGTAAAAAGTGATATCTTATGTAAGAAGTTGTATCTTATGTAAGAAGTTGTATCTTATGTAAGAAGTGGTATATTATGTAAGAAGTGGTATCTTATGTAAGAAGTGATATCTTATGTAAGAAGTGATATCTTATGTAAGAAGTGGTATCTTATGTAAGAAGTGATATCTTAAGTAAGAAGTTGTATCTTATGTAAGAAGTGATATCTTATGTAAGAAGTGGTATCGTATGTAAGAAGTGGTATCTTATGTAAGAAGTGGTATCTTATGTAAGAAGTGATATCTTAAGTAAGAAGTTGTATCTTATGTAAGAAGTGATATCTTATGTAAGAAGTTATATCTTATGTAAGAAGTGATATCTTATGTAAGAAGTGATATCTTATGTATGAAGTGATATCTTATGTAAGAAGTAGTATCTTATGTAAGAAGTAGTATCTTATGTAAGAAATGATATCTTATGTAAGAAGTGATATCTTATGTAAGAAGTTGTATCTTATGTAAGAAGTGATATCTTATGTAAGAAGTGATATCTTATGTAAGAATTGATATCTTATGTAAGAAGTTGTATCTTATGTAAGAAGTGGTATATTATGTAAGAAGTGATATCTTATGTAAGAAGTGATATCTTATGTAAGAAGTGATATCTTATGTAAGAAGTGATATCTTATGTAAGAAGTTGTATCTTATGTAAGAAGTGATATCTTATGTAAGAAGTGATATCTTATGTAAGAAATGTTATCTTATGTAATAAGTGATATCTTATGTAAGAAGTTGTATCTTATGTAAGAAGTTGTATCTTATGTAAGAAGTTGTATCTTATGTAAGAAGTGGTATCTTATGTAAAAAGTTGTATCTTAGGTAAAAAGTTGTATCTTAAGTAAAAGGTTGTAACGTAGAATGTAAAACGTTTGTGGCAAAGAATGGAATATTGCACTTCGAAAACTCAGCCAAACTTTGATCTCTTAGACACGATCATTAACCAGCTAAAACAACATCCACTCAAAAACACTCAACACTTCAGCAGAAACTCTTACATTTTGTGTGTGGTGTCACAAATTGAAACCACTTCCGTCAAATATCAATTTTAAGAATAAGGAGAATGTACTAGATTCAGGACGTCTTCATATCTTGCTGCTACAAAATATCAAAATTGGAACTAAAATTTTCCACTTTGTGCTGAAGACAAGCTGCTGTGAATATCAGCAGCTTACGAGCTTCTCATCAAAATATCTCGCTTCCCAGACAATATTTAAATTTCCAGGGGAGAAAAAAACTAAAATATTGACACAAAATCCAATAAAAATCATATACAATATACAACACAAGCCACAATAAACTAGAAAACTCTAATAAAACATGCACTGAAATATCTACGAAAGAAATCCTAATAATAAACAAATTCAGACACCTACTAATAAAACATTTTAAAATTAAACCCTCATTGAAAACATGTCCAAATAACTTTTCATGGAACTTTCATAATAAAAACACTCAAATACCTACTCATGGAATGTGCATATAAAAACTTTCAATAAGGTTGTATAAACAAAACGATAAAAACTTAAAAACACAATTTACTGTTCATAATGCGCTCAAGAAAAGCATATAAAAAATCCCTCACATAGAAACATTAAAGTACTTATTTACCTTATATTTAAAAAAAAACCTATTATCTTACTTACTTTAAAAAAAAACCTAATAAAAACATGTTTATTACTTAAAAACCCTAATAAATATATGTTTAATTCTATCTATCTATCTATTGACCTTTCGAGCCGTAACCGGCCCATAGGGCGTAGACCAAGATACACCTTCTCCTATATGAATTTTTGTTCTAGCAGTTTTCTTTTAAAGATATTTTATCAAATCTCGCCATCTGTCTCTGTTCTGTGCAAGCAGTTCTATCTCATTGAGGGAGCCGATTCCTGCTGCTCTTGCCTCTCTCATCAATGTTCTTCTCAGTGTCTCCCTGGGTCTTCCTCTTTTTCTTTTACCTGTTGTTTCCCATATGAGGGCTTGCTTTGCTATTCGATTATTATCTCTTCTCATCACATGTCCAACGTATGAACCGTTGTTTCCGGTTGTTTCCAAAATGGAGGAATTATTTTTCTCCGGCTTGGTATAGAACCGTTGATCAGAGGTTTAACAAGCCGCTATCGTAAAAACGATGTTGTTAATGAAACGTAGACCTGATATGTTTAATTACTTACTTTAAAAAAAACATAATATATACACGTTTAAATATTTACTTAAATAAGACTAATAGATACATTTTTTAATAACTTAGTAAAAAGACGTAGAAACGTGTTCAATTACTTACTGAAAAAAAAACGTAATAAAACATTATCCTTGTTAAAGCCCTAATTGCAAACTTGCCCAAAAACCTTTTTATAAAGCACCGTAAAAAAAAATGTAAAAAAACATACTAATTACCTCTACTGGTAAACCCCGATGGTAATCCCTCCAAAACACTTTCATAAAACGCTCACACTATAGGAGTCAGGTCACGAAACGCAGTGGCAGATTAAGCCATACTCAATCCACGAGACTAAATCGAGAGACTAAATCAAGCTTGGGTGATGCCAAACACGGACCATTAAAACACCTGGTAATTAGCAACAGCTTAAATCTACTCCGCGAAGCTCACTTCCTGTCAAAACTACTAATCATCTTAACTGATTGCTTCTCATGGCGTCTGCGAATATCATAGATTTGTTAGAGGCAAATGGGCGCTCTACAACACAATATTCATCGCAACGTTTTGCTACCAATGCCAGACGTAGACACCAAAGAACAATGAGAAAAATAAACACAATCGAGATAAAATGTGTTAAATGACAGAAACGAGTCTGAGAGATAGATCAGAAATGAAGAATTGAAGAGGGGAAAAAGCAAATAACACAACGAGCCTTTACAAAAAGACCAGACCAGAAAAACAGACACAAGGGTCGGCCACGAAAACGATGGGTTGACGTAATATTAGAAACACTAGAAAACATAACAGCAGAGGCCAAAATAAGAGCAAATGACTGCAAATAATACCTCCCCTCGACTCTGAAAGGCAAATAAGGAAGGAAATAAGAAGATATATTTGTTGTAAAGAAGAATGTTGAGTTCTCACTAAGATCTAAACAAACCACTGTTAAAGTTGTAATAAAAGATAACGGTCAAAATATTCTACCAGACATGTCGGTCTTTATTGTCCGTAGTTCTCGGCTGAAGGTCTTAATAATTGACTGAACTAAAGTGTAACTTTAACACAAGTGTTTAGTGGCTGTGACAGGGGATACTCGTATTTTGCAAACAGAACAAATAATTTGATTTCAGACATTTTACTTTTATTTTTTGATGACGCCAATATTCTCAGACAAAATGGCTTCGTCAGCACATTAGCAATGAGATTTATGTTCAGTTTGTCTTACAAGAAGGCCAATTTAGACCGTTCAAGTAATCAACAAGAACCCATTATTGTTAACACAGTTTATGACGTAAAAATGTGATACAAGTTTAAGAAATTGATATCAGAAACCGTTTTGGTGTTATCTACTTGTCTCGTTGAGTTATGTTAAATCATCGGTGTCGTGATTCTGGCTGATTTTCTTTTATGTGGGATTCTTCATCTTCCTCGTCATCATAGGCATTCATTTATTCATTGGGTGACGTCTCCACATCGAAGGTTGGCTACCATGGAGCGCCATTCATTTACTGGGTGTCGTCTCCACATCGAAGGTTGGCTACCATGGAGCGCCATTCATTTACTGGGTGTCGTCTCCACATCGAAGGTTGGCTACCATGGAGCGCCATTCATTTTACTGGGTGTCGTCTCCACATCGAAGGTTGGCTACCATGGAGCGCCATTCATTTACTGGGTGTCGTCTCCACATCGAAGGTTGGCTACCATGGAGCGCCATTCATTCATTGGATGCTGTCTCCACATCGAAGGTTGGCTACCATGGAGCGCCATTCATTTACTGGGTGTCGTCTCCACATCGAAGGTTGGCTACCATGGAGCGCCATTCATTTACTGGGTGTCGTCTCCACATCGAAGGTTGGCTACCATGGAGCGCCATTCATTCATTGGATGCCGTCTCCACATCGAAGGTTGGCTACCATGGAGCGCCATTCATTCATTGGATGCCGTCTCCACATCGAAGGTTGGCTACCATGGAGCGCCATTCATTCATTGGATGCTGTCTCCACATCGAAGGTTGGCTACCATGGAGCCCCATTCATTCATTGGATGCTGTCTCCACATCGAAGGTTGGCTACCATGGAGCGCCATTCATTCATTGGATGCCGTCTCCACATCGAAGGTTGGCTACCATGGAGCGCCATTCATTCATTGGATGCCGTCTCCACATCGAAGGTTGGCTACCATGGAGCGTCATTCATTCATTGGATGCCGTCTCCACATCGAAGGTTGGCTACCATGGAGCGCCATTCATTCATTGGATGCCGTCTCCACATCGAAGGTTGGCTACCATGGAGCGTCATTCATTCATTGGATGCTGTCTCCACATCGAAGGTTGGCTACCATGGAGCGCCATTCATTCATTGGATGCCGTCTCCACATCGAAGGTTGGCTACCATGGAGCGCCATTCATTCATTGGATGCTGTCTCCACATCGAAGGTTGGCTACCATGGAGCCCCATTTTACTCTTTCTCTCTCTCACACTCTTATCTGGATGGTTCATGTTGTTATAGGTTCATATGACCACATTTTGATGTTATCTGTCCTCGCTAGTCTTGGTCTGCCTTGTACCTTCCATTCCAAGATGACTTTTAGCAGGGTGGTCTTATCAGGGTGACCAAAGAAAACATTCTGTTTTTCTTTTCCGAATTTTTGTTAAAAGTTTTGTTTCCACTTTCAGCTTATTCACATTTGTTTTTTTTTTTCTCCCCCGATTTACCCAATTCTCCTATAGAACGACATTTCAAAGGCTTCAATCTGCTGCTATGTTTACCTATTTAATGCCCATGTGTCTGCAGCATACAGGTATGTTGTGTAAAGATAACAAGTTCTGAACGCATATACGCCTGGAAACATGAAATTACGAATCAAAGAGTTCAGTTTAAATCACTTCTTCTTTTGTTCCGTTCACTTGTCGATTACTCCCCCTTCGTTATCAACGGTTAAAAAAGCGATAAATGGTGGTTGTGTTCTTTACAGTTGACAGAGAACTATGACATCGTTTGGTCCAAGATATCCGACTTTGTCGCATTATTTTTGCCTTCCCTCTTCAACCCTTCAAAGCTTGTCTAGATCGGTCGGTCTCTATATCTGGAGCTGGAAAATGTTGTAGGGTCTTTATTCTGACACAAGCAATCAAATATTATTCTTTGAGAACTCTTAGTCCGTCGCTGCTATCTGGAATCAGTTTACGAGCAATCAGTTTGGGATCCTCTGCGTTCATTGACTCGATCCACTTGACTTCGGCGAGGCAAGCTTCGAGGAATATATCTTTCTGTTAGATTCAATCACACTTGTCCATGTTGTGCAGTCTTCTTCCGAGCATTCCACGCAGATGAACATTATAGTCTTGGTCAGCTGTATGTCGTTAATAATGCTTTCAATAGTAGTAGCTCGTTTATCCTGCAGCCAAAAGAGAACGATAGCTCAGTGGCTAGTAAACTGGAAAACTAAGGAAAAGGGATTGGGGTCGATCCTGATCGACGGCCCATCCTCCCAACAGATAACTACATGATGTTGATAATCCTTCCTACAGATAACTACACCTTGTTGACCATCCTCCCAACAGATAACTACACCTTGTTGGCCATCCTCCCAATAGATAACTACATGATGTTGATCATCCTCCCAACAGATAACTACACCTTGTTGACCATCCTCCCAAAAAATAACTAAAAATTGTTGACTATCCATCCCAACAGATAACTACACCTTGTTGACCATCCTCCCAACAGATAACTACTCTTTGTTGACCATCCTCCCAATAGATAACTACACCTTGTTGACCATCCTCCCAACAGATAACTACATGATGTTGATTATCCTCCCAAAAGATAACAACACCTTGTTGACCATCCTCCCAACAGATAACTACATGATGTTGATAATCATCCCAACAGATAACTACACCTTGTTGACCATCCTCCCAACAGATAACTACACGATGTTGATCATCCTCCCAACAGATAATTACACCTTGTTGACCATCCTCCCAACAGATAACTACACCTTGTTGACCATCCTCCCAACAGATAACTACACCTTGTTGACCATCCTCCCAACAGATAACTTCATGATGTTGATCATCCTCCCAATAGATAACTACACCTTGTTGACTATCCGCCTAACAGATAACTACATGATGTTGATCATCCTCCCAACAGATAACTACACCTTGTTGACCATCCTCCCAACAGATAACTACATGATGTTGATCATCCTCCCAACAGATAACTACACCTTGTTGACCATTCTCCCAACAGATAAATACACCTTGTTGACCATCCTCCCAACAGATAACTACACCTTGTTGATCATCCTCCCAACAGAAAACTACATGATGTTGATCATCCTCCCAACAGATAACTACACCTTGTTGACCATCCTCCCAACAGATAACTACACCTTGTTGACCATCCTCCCAACAGATAACTACATGATGTTGATCATCCTCACAACAGATAACTACACCTTGTTGACTATCCTCCCAACAGATAACTACACCTTGTTGACCATCCTCCCAATAGATAACTAAACATTGTTGACTATCCTCCCAACAGATAACTACACCTTGTTGACTATCCTCCCAACAGATAACTACACCTTGTTGACCATCCTCCCAACAGATAACTACATGATGTTGATCATCCTCCCAACAGATAACTGCACCTTGTTGACCATCCTCCCAACAGATAACAACACCTTGTTGACCATCCTCCCAACAGATAACTACATGATGTTGACCATCCTCCCAACAGATAACTACACGATGTTGATCATCCTCCCAACAGATAACTACACCTTGTTGACCATCCTCCCAACAGATAACTACATGATGTTGACCATCCTCCCAACAGATAACTACATGATGTTGACCATCCTCCTAACAGATAACTACATGATGTTGATCATCCTCCCAACAGATAACTACACCTTGTTGAATATCCTCCCAACAGATAACTACACCTTGTTGACCATCCTCCCAATAGATGACTGCAGCTTGTTGACCATCCTCCCAACAGATAACTACACCTTGTTGACCATCGTCCCAAGAGATAACTGCAGGTTGTTGACCATCCTCCCAAAAGATAACTACACCTTGTTGACCATCGTCCCAATAGATAACTGCAGCTTGTTGACCATCCTTCCAACAGATAACTACACCTTGTTGACCATCCTCCCAACAACTATACCTCGCTACAACTATCGGCTTACATGATGTGTCTCAGTGCAATTTTCTAAGAATTACGTGCTGACAACGGGCGCACGATGAATGTTGAATAGGGACTCTCTGATACGTTCAGACAACCCGTGTTCGATTCCTGCTGGAAGCTGTGAATTGTACTGGTGGTTGTACAAAAACTGCACTCGCCGTCTACCCAGTCGCTGTTAGAAATTGGTATCAGGGTAGTACTCAGGGACGTTGAGGAATGCCGCTTCGCACGTGAGTTTCGATTCTTAAAGCGACACTGACCAGAAGTCTCAAAACACTTCTGGAAAGGCGCCGAGGACATATGGGTGAAAACTCGCGTGCTAAAACACCGATTCTAGTCTCGTACTTTACCTTGATATATTCTACACCCACATACCTTCATGCTAAGTGGTCCTAAACAGCGTCAATTAACCCAAAAGAAGTTGAAATAAAAATAATCTATCTACACATTTAAATAAGTTAAACCCGCCACAAAAATAGTCCCAAAAATGCCATTATTCAACATGCACATCAATATATAGTTTTCCGGGGAATTTGCCAAATCTTGGTATAAATAATTATTTAGAATTAATAATAATAGCAACTATGTAAACATTATTTCCTGTGTCTTCTTCACAGAAAAGAAAACGAATCTGAAATTGATCTTTACACTCCCAGCTTCCGGCTGACTTCACTGACACGTCATTGCGAATCTCATTGGTTGACTCTTCAGTCGCATTGATTGGTGGAAATCATGAAGATCTGGCTAATCGTGCTCTACATGAGCCTGCACGTGGGTGCATCAACCAATGGTAAGTGACACTACATCGACCCTTACCCCTCCCCAATTTGTGCGCGTGCTATTATCCTGGCTATAAACGGAAAAGAAAATCGTTAGACGGCAAACATTTAACTGCTTTTATTTATTTTTTTTTTAAATACAACTTCAGTTTTGGCTAAACTAGTAATATTTTTTATTCAATTTTATGCGAAATTACAGGTCTCTTACAAAATGTGTTGTACCACATAGTTTAAATGTTGCATCCAGAATAGTTCAGATTTATTTTGTCTGTTTTAAGAAATTCACTGTCACGCCATTGACATTGTCTAAATTTGTGATTTTGACTTCCACACTGTGAAAAAAATATTGTGATTACTAGCTCTTTTATTCTAGCTATTTTATTCTTAAAGTAACAGGGCTGACCATGTTCATTCTCGCTGTTATTACTTGCTTACATAGAAAGTAAAACCGTGCCATTTCCTAGCATCGTTAGACCTTAGCTAGTTGTGATCTTCTACACCGAGCCAAGTGTTTATCTAATAGGTCAGGTCTACAATTGAATGCATATAACCCCCCCCCCCTCTTTATTCAATTTCTTCACTTTTTTCAGCACCTTGTGCCGCCACCGCATCGAATGGTGACTACAATGGATCGCCATTTTATTTTGCTTCTTGCCTTGATAATGTACTTGCCATGTGTTCCCCATTTCACCCTGTTTCTTACTTTGATAATACACCTGCCATATGTTCACCATTTCACCCTGTTTCTTACTTTCATGATACACCTGCCATATGTTCACCATTTCACCCTGTTTCTTACTTTCATGATACACCTGCCATATGTTCACCATTTCACCCTGTTTCTTACTTTCATGATACACCTGCCATATGTTCACCATTTCACCCTGTTTCTTACTTTCATGATACACCTGCCATATGTTCACCATTTCACCCTGTTTCTTACTTTCATGATACACCTGCCATATGTTCACCATTTCACTCTGTTTCTTACTTTGATGATACACCTGCCATATGTTCACCATTTCACCCTGTTTCTTACTTTCATGATACACCTGCCATATGTTCACCATTTCACCCTGTTTCTTACTTTGATGATACACCTGCCATATGTTCACCATTTCACCCTGTTTCTTACTTTCATGATACACCTGTCATATTTTCTTCATATCACCTCAACATGTTGTCAATCCATTTGCTTTCTCCCGTTTCCACATTTATCATGTGTTCCACCCTTTCAAAATAGTCGTAATCTGGTTATCATGTAGGATTTTCTGGGAAGTGAAGTAGACCTGGCGCTATACCGATCACATCACCCAAAAATGTGCAGCGATCATGAAAAAATATAGTAAATAAAACAATGTTCCCCATTGCCCTTGAAGGCAGAGTAACAGGGAAGCTTCATCTTAGTTAGTGTGTCTTTCATTTCGCTCAAAAAAATTAGTTCTCTTGTCCTTCTTAATCTTCTTCTACTTCTACTTCTTGTAGTTCTTCTTCTTCTTCTACTCCTCTTTTTTCTTTATCTTCTTCTACTTCTTCTGTTTCATCTACTTCTACTTATTCTACCTCTTATACTTCTTCAACTTCTACTTTTTCAACCTCTTCTACTTCTTCTGTTTCATCTACTTCTACTTATTCTACCTCTTATACTTCTTCCACTTCTGACAATTCTTCCACTTTTACCTCTTCTACTTCTTATACTTCTTCCTCTTCTACTTCTACCTCTTCTACTTCTTATACTTCTTCCTCTTCTACTTCTACCTCTTCTACTTCTTCTACTTCTTCCTCTTCTACTTCTACCTCTTCTACTTCTTCTACTTCTTCTACCTCTTCTACTTCTTCTACCTCTTCTACCTCTTCTACTTCTTCTACTTCTTCTACTTCTTCTACTTCTTCTACTTCTTCTACCTCTTCTATTTCTTCTACCTCTCCTACTTCTCCTACCTCTTCTACCTCTTCTACTTCTTCTACTTCTTCTACCTCTTCTATTTCTTCTACTTCTTCTACTTCTTCTACCTCTTCTACCTCTTCTACCTCTTCTATCTCTTCTACCTCTTCTACTTCTTCTACATCTTCTACTTCTTCTACTTCTCCAACTTCTTCTATCTCTTCTACTTCTTCTACTTCTTCTACCTCTTCTACCTCTTCTACCTCTTCTACTTCTTCTACCTCTTCTACTTCTTCTACCTCTTCTACCTCTTCTACTTCTTCTACCTCTTCTACCTCTTCTACTTCTTCTACTTCTTCTACTTCTTCTACTTCTTCTACCTTTTCTACTTCTTCTACCTCTTCTACTTCTTCTACTTCTTCTACTTTTTCTACTTCTTCTACTTCTTCTACTTCTTCTACTTCTTCTACCTCTTCTACTTCTTCTATTTCATCTACTTCTTCTACTTCTTCTACTTCTTCTACCTCTTCTACTTCTTCTACTTCTTCTACTTCTTCTACTTCTTCTACCTCTTCTACTTCTTCTACTTCTACCTCTTCTACTTCTTCTACTTCTTCTACTTCTACCTCTTCTACTTCTTCTACTTTTTCTACTTCTTCTACTTCTTCTACCTCTTCTACTTCTTCTACCTCTTCTACTTCTTCTACTTCTTCTACCTCTTCTACTTCTTCTACCTCTTCTACTTCTTCTACTTCTTCTACCTCTTCTACTTCTTCTACCTCTTCTACTTCTTCTACTTCTTCTACCTCTTCTACTTCTTCTACCTCTTCTACTTCTTCTACTTTTTCTACTTCTTCTACTTCTTCTACCTCTTCTACTTCTTCTACTTCTTCTACCTCTTCTTCTACCTCTTCTGCTTTTTCTACTTCTTCTACCTCTTCTACTTCTTCTACTTCTTCTACCTCTTCTACTTCTTCTACTTCTTCTACCTCTTCTACATCTTCTACCTCTTCTACTTCTTCTACCTCTTCTACTTCTTCTACCTCTTCTACTTCTTCTACTTTTTCTACTTCTTCTACTTCTACTTCTTCTACCTCTTCTACTTCTTCTACTTCTTTTATCTCTTCTACTTCTTCTACTTCTTCTACCTCTTCTACTTCTTCTACCTCTTCTACTTCTTCTACTTTTTCTACTTCTTCTACTTCTTCTACTCTTCTACCTCTTCTACTTCTTCTACTTCTTCTACCTCTTCTACTTCTTCAACTTCTTCTACTTCTACTTCTTCTACCTCTTCTACTTCTTCTACTTCTTCTACGCCTTCTACTTCTTCTACATTTTCTACCTCTTCTACTTCTTCTACCTCTTCTACTTCTTCTACTTCTTCTACTTCTTCTACCTCTTCTTCTATCTCTTCTAATTCTTCTACTTCTTCTACCTCTTCTACTTCTTCTACTTCTTCTACCTCTTCTACTTCTTCTACTTCTTCTACCTCTTCTACTTCTTCTACCTCTTCTACTTCTTCTACTTCTTCTACCTCTTCTACTTCTTCTACCTCTTCTACTTCTTCTACTCCTTCTACGCATTCTACTTCTTCTACTTCTTCTACCTCTTCTACTTCTTCTACCTCTTCTACTTCTTCTACATTTTCTACCTCTTCTGACTCTTTTATTTCTTCTACTTCTTCTACTTCTTCTACGCCTTCTACTTCTTCAACTTCTTCTACCTCTTCTACTTCTTCAACTTCTTCTACCTCTTCTACTTCTTCTACCTCTGCTACCTCTTCTACCTCTTCTACTTCTTCAACTTCTTCTACCTCTTCAACTTCTTCTACCTCTTCAATTTCTTCTACCTCGTCAACTTCTTCTACCTCTTCTACCTCTTCTACTTCTTCTACCTCTTCTACCTCTTCTACTACTTCTTCCTCTTCTACTTCTTCAACTTCTTCTACCTCTTCAACTTCTTCTACCTCTTCTATCTCTTCTACCTCTTCTACTTCTTCTACTTCTTCTACTTCTTCTACTTCTTCTACCTCTTCAACTTCTTCTAAACCTTCAACTTCTTCTACCTCTTCTCCTTCTTCTACTTCTTCTACTTCTTCTACTTCTTCTACCTCTTCTACTTCTTCTACTTCTTCTACTTCTTCTACTTCTTCTACTTCTTCTACCTCTTCAACTTCTTCTACCTCTTCAACTTCTTCTACCTCTTCAACTTCTTCTACTTCTTCTACTTCTTCTACTTCTTCTACCTCTTCTACTTCTTTTACTTCTTCTACCTCTTCTACTTCTTCTACCTCTTGTACTTCTTCTACCTCTTCTACCTCGTCTACTTCTTCTACTTCTCTATCTTCTTACACTTCTCCTGCTTCTTCTACCTCTTCTACTTCTTCTACTTCTTCTACCTCTTCTACTTCTTCTACCTCTTCTTCTTCTACTTCTCCATCTTCTTATACTTCTCTACTTCTTCAACTTCTTCTACCTCTTCTACTTCTTCTACCTCTTCTACTTCTACTTCTCCATCTTCTTATACTTCTCTACTTCTTCAACTTCTTTTACCTCTTCTACTTCTTCTACTTCTTCTACCTCTTCTACTTCTTCTACTTCTCCATCTTCTTATACTTCTTCTACATCTTCTACTTCTTTTACCTCTTCTACTTCTTCTACTTCTTCTACCTCTTCTAGTTCTTCCACTTCTTCTGCCTCTTCTACTTCTTCTACCTCTCCTACTTCTTCTACTTCTCCATCTTCTTATACCTCTTCTACTTCTTCCACTTCTTCTGCCTCTTCTACTTCTTCTACTTCTTCTTCTTCTTCTACTTCTTCTACCTCTTCTATTTCTTCTACCTCTTCTAGTTCTTCTGCCTCTTCTACCTCTTCTACTTCTTCTACTTCTTCTACCTCTTCTACCTCTTCTACTTCTTCTACCTCTTCTAGTTCTTCTACCTCTTCTACATCTTCTACTTCTTTTACTTCTTCTACCTCTCCTACCTCTTCTACGTCTTCTACTTCTACCTCTTCTACTTCTACTTCTTCTACCTCTTCTACTTCTCCTACCTCTTCTACTTCTCCTACCTCTTAAACTTCTACCTCTTCTACCTCTTCTACTTCTCCTACCTCTTCTACTTCTTCTTCTTCAACCTCTTCTACTTCTCCTACCTCTTCTACTTCTCGTACCTCTTCTACGTCTTCTACTTCTACCTCTTCTACTTCTTCTACGTCTTCTACTTCTACCTCTTCTACTTCTCCTACATCTTCTACTTCTTCTACTTCTTCTACTTTTCTACTTCTTCTACTTCTTCTACTTCTCATACATCTTCTACTTCTCCTACCTCTTCTACCTCTTCTACTTCTCCTACATCTTCTACTTCTTCTACTTCTCCTACCTCTTTTACTTCTCCTACCTCTTCTACCTCTTCTACTTCTCCTACATCTTCTACATCTTCTGCTTCTCCTACCACTTCTACTTCTTCTACTTCTTCTACTTCTTCTACCTCTTCTACTTCTCCTACCTCTTCTACTTCTCCTACCTCTTCTACGTCTTCTACTTCTACCTCTTCTACTTCTTCTACTTCTTCTACCTCTTCTACGTCTTCTACTTCTACCTCTTCTACTTCTCCTACATCTTCTACTTCTTCTACTTCTTCTACTTTTCCTACTTCTTCTACTTCTTCTACTTCTCCTACATCTTCTACTTCTTCTACTTCTCCTACCTCTTCTACCTCTTCTACTTCTCCTACATCTTCTACTTCTTCTACTTCTCCTACCTCTTTTACTTCTCCTACCTCTTCTACCTCTTCTACTTCTCCTACATCTTCTACATCTTCTGCTTCTCCTACCTCTTCTACTTCTTCTAATTCTCCTACCTCTTCTACCTCTTCTACTTCTCTTCTACACTTCTACTTCTCCTACATCTTCTACTTCTCCTATCTTCTACTCCTCTCTTCTACTCTTCTACTTCTCCTACCTCTTCTACTTCTTCTCTCCTACTACTCTTCTACTTCTCCTACTCTCTTCTACTTCTTCTACCTCTCCTACTTCTTCTACTCCTACCTACTACTCTCTACCTCTCTACTTCTACTTCTCTCTACCTCTTCTACTTCTCCTACCTCTTCTACTTCTTCTACTTCTCCTCTCCTACTTCTCTTCTACCTCTTCTACTTCTCCTACATCTTCTACTTCTTCTACTTCTCCTACCTCTTCTACTTCTCCTACCTCTTCTACCTCTTCTACTTCTCCTACCTCTTCTACTTCTCCTACCTCTTCTACTTCTCTTACTTCTCCTACCTCTTCTACTTCCTCTACTTCTCCTACCTCTTCTACTTCTTCTACTTCTCCTACCTATTCTACCTCTTCTACTTCTTCTACTTCTCCTACCTCTTCTACTTCTTCTACTTCTCCTACCTCTTCTACTTCTTCTACTTCTCCTACCTCTTCTACTTCTTCTACTTCTCCTACCTCTTCTACTTCTTCTACTTCTCCTTCCTCTTCTACCTCTTCTGCTTCTCCTACCTCTTCAATATCTTCTACCTCTACTACTTCTTCTGCTTCTCCTACCTCTTCTACTTCTCCTACATCTTCTACTTCTTCTACTTCTCCTACATCTTCTACTTCTTCTACTTCTCCTACCTCTTCTACTTCTCCTACCTCTTCTACTTCTTCTACTTCTCCTACCTCTTCTACCTCTTCTGCTTCTCCTACCTCTTCTACCTCTTCTGCTTCTCCTACCTCTTCTACCTCTTCTACCTCTTCTGCTTCTCCTAAATCTTCTACATCTTCTACTTCTTCTGCTTCTCCTACCTCTTCTACCTCTTCTGCTTCTCCTACCTCTTCTACATCTTCTACTTCTTCTGCTTCTCCTTCCTCTTCTACCTCTTCTGCTTCTCCTACCTCTTCTACCTCTTCTGCTTCTCCTACCTCTTCTACCTCTTCTGCTTCTCCTACCTCTTCTACCTCTTCTACATCTTCTACTTCTTCTACTTCTCCTACCTCTTCTACCTCTTCTGCTTCTCCTACGTCTTCTACCTCTTCTGCTTCTCCTATCTCTTCTACCTCTTCTGCTTCTCCTACCTCTTCTACATCTTCTACTTCTTCTGCTTCTCCTACCTCTCCTATTTCTTCTACTTCTTCTACTTCTTCTACTTCTCCTACTTCTTCTACTTCTTCTACTTCTCCTACTTCTTCCACTTCTTCTACTTCTTCTACTTCTCCTACTTCTTCTACTTCTTCTACTTCTCCTACTTCTTCTACTTCTTCTACCTCTTCTACCTCTTCTACCTCTTCTACTTCTTCTACTTCTACCTCTTCTACTTCTTCTACCTCTTCTACTTCTTCTACTTCTCCTACTTCTTCTACTTCTTCTACTTCTTCTACTTCTTTTACTTCTTCTACCTCTTCTACCTCTTCTACTTCTTCTACCTCTTCTACCTCTTCTACCTCTTCTACTTCTTCTACTTCTTCTACTTCTTCTACATCTTCTACTTCTTCTACCTCTTCTACTTCTTCTACCTCTTCTACTTCTTCTACTTCTACCTCTTCTGCTTCTCCTGCCTCTCCTACGTCTTTTACTTCTACCTCTTCTGCTTCTCCTACCTCTTCTACCTCTTCTGCTTCTCCTACCTCTTCTACATCTTCTACTTCTTCTGCTTCAGGTCTACCTCTCCTACTTCTTCTACTTCTTCTAATTCTCCTACTTCTTCTACTTCTTCTACTTCTCTTACTTCTTCTACTTCTTCTACCTCTTCTGCTTCTCCTACCTCTTCTACGTCTTCTACTTCTACCTCTTCTACTTCTTCTACCTCTTCTACTTCTACCTCTTCTACTTCTCCTACATCTTCTACTTCTTCTACTTCTTCTACTTCTTCTACTTTTCCTACTTCTTCTTCTTCTTCTACTTCTCCTACCTCTTCTACATCTTCTACTTCTCCTACCTCTTCTACCTCTTCTACTTCTTCTGCTTCTCCTACCTCTTCTACCTCTTCTACTTCTTCTACCTCTTCTACCTCTTCTACCTCTCCTACCTCTTCTACCTCTTCTACTTTTTCTATTTCTTCTTCGTCTTCTGATCATGTGAACTTACCTCTTTGGCCTGCTTCATGGCTATCCTGAACAAATTGTGAATACAGGTTTGTTATTCACTTTCACCTCTCTACACCATGATAGCATATAATCAACATGCTCTATTTATGGGTACCAGAGATTTTTCTGGAAAGTAAAGGCGGCCTGACGCGATACCAACCATATCATCTAAAAATCTGCTATAATCATAGAAACTAGATAAAGAGGGAGAAACAGAAAATGATACCAAAATAAGGATAGCAAAAGCAACACGAGCTTTTGTTGCACTGGGAAACATATGGAAGTCTAAAGAAATTAGGTTAAATACAAAAATAAAAATGTTCAACTCCAATGTTAAGTCAGTCCTATTATATGGATGTGAAACATGGAGAACAACAAAAATGACAATCATGAAGATACAGACTTTCATTAATGGATGCTTACGCAGATAAAAGGATGGAAATGGCATAACAAATTCACTAACATAGAAGTATGGAAATGTACCAGTTAAATATCAGTGGATACAGAGATACAGCTATGACGATGGCGCTGGATAGGATACACACTGCGGAAGCCAACTGAGAGTATTACCAAACAGGCCTTTTTGGAATCCCCAGGAGAAAAGACAAAGAGGAAGACAAGGAATTTTTGGAGAAGACAGATAGAAGCAGAGATGAAGATGATGGGGAAGACATGGAATGATCTTAAAAGTATGGCAAGAAACAGAACGACTTGGAAGGTGTTTGTTGAAGGCGTATGCTTCACAGGGAGCTGAAAGAAAGGTAGAAGAAGAAGAATCATAGAAAATATGGTCAATAACACGATATTCCCCATATGCCTAGCAAGACATGGGACAGAACCTTCACTTTATTTCACATCGTTAGAACAATATACAATATAGGTCTACCTTTGTCTACTTCAGCCACGATAGTTCAGTGGTTAGTGAACTGGACTACAAAGGACAAGAGGTAGGGTTCGATCCCAACCGACGGCTTCCGGGTTCACCCAGCCTTTAATGGGTACCTGATTTTTTTCAGGGAAAGTGAAGCGGCATGGGCTTAATACCGACCACATTACCCAAAAATCAAGTGCCGAAGGTCTGTAAAATATATGGTCACTAACACCATATTTCCCTATACGCCACTCGGCGTGACGGGTGTACTTTACTTTTTACTTTTGTCTACTTCTTTCTTTTTCGTGGATCCCACTTTCATTTGTGTGTTCTCTAAGTTCTGACAAATCTTATTTAGTCGTCTGTTGTGTTATTCTTTAACATTTAGCTGAACCTCAATAAATCCTGGCCAGTGTTCTCGCCCAATGTGCATGAGATGGGTTCGGAGATGAGAGAAGTAGAGAGTTTAAGAAGGAATCGGGGATGAATATCGTCGGTCAAATGAATGAAGGTATCATTGAAAGGCGTCTGTGATTGATGTGTGCATAAAGATGGACGCATTTCATAATCGGCTTATATGTAGAGGCAGACAAGCGATTCCTGGCGAGAAGACTGGCAATTTGTGGACGGTCGGATGCCTTGTTGAAGAGGGTGTTATAGAGGAAATGATTGATGGAATAGAAGTGGGGGGGGGGGGGGTTTAAGATCGTTGAGTTGGGGGACGAAGGTAGGAATGAAAGATGGAAAAGTTTTATTGAATAAAGGGTTGATCTGTGTTCGTTTGTGGAGGAATAGAGTTTATGGTTGAGTTGTTTTACTCGCTTGTTATATGATGTATGTAGTGATTTAGTCTGTTGTTATATGGGGTATGTAGTGATTTAGTCTGTTGTTATATGGGGTATGTAGTGATTTAGTCCTATGTTATATGAGTTGTGCAGTGAAAGTAAGTGGCAGAATTAGACAGTCTTATTTTGTAATAGTGATTGAATAAAAGTAAGTGGCAGAATTTGATAGTCTTATTTTGTAATAGTGATTGAATAAAAGTAAGTGGCAGAATTTGATAGTCTTATTTTGTAATAGTGATTGAATAAAACTAAGTGGCAGAATTTGATAGTCTTAATTTGTAATAGTGATTGAATGAAAGTAAGTGGCAGAATTTGATAGTCTTAATTTGTAATAGTGATTGAATAAAAGTAAGTGGCAGAATTTGACAGTCTTATTTTGTAATAGTGATTGAATGAAAGTAAGTGGCAGAATTTGACAGTCTTAATTTGTAATAGTGATTGAATAAAAGTAAGTGGCAGAATTTGACAGTCTTATTTTGTAATAGTGATTGAATAAAAGTAAGTGGCAGAATTTGACAGTCTTAATTTGTAATAGTGATTGAATAAAAGTAAGTGGCAGAATTTGACAGTCTTAATTTGTAATAGTGATTGAATAAAAGTAAGTGGCAGAATTTGACAGTCTTATTTTGTAATAGTGATTGAATGAAAGTAAGTGGCAGAATTTGACAGTCTTATTTTGTAATAGTGATTGAATAAAAGTAAGTGGCAGAATTTGACAGTCTTAATTTGTAATAGTGATTGAATAAAAGTAAGTGGTTGAATTTGACTTGTAAATGGAAAATAGTGGGGTGTGTGGCAAATAGTGGAGTTTAGAAAATATTGTGTTTGTGTTGTATAGGGAATATAGTGGTAAATAAAGAGTATAGTGATATATAGAGAATATAGTGGTATATAGGGAATATAATGGTATATGGGGAATATAGTGATGCATAGAGAATATAGATATGTATAGGGAATGTAGTGGTGTATAGGGAATATATTGGTGTATAGGGAATATAGTGGTGTATATGGAATTTAGTGGTGTATATGGAATATAGAGGTGTACAGGGAAAATAGTGGTGTATAGGGAGTATAGTGGTCTATAGGAAATATTGTGATGTTTATGTAATATAGCGGTATATTTAGAATATAGGGATGTATCTATATCAAGTGTTGATGTATAGGGAATTACACTGTTAGTGTTGACATACTCTTGGATATTGAAGTCACCGTATTCTTAGATAGATAAAAACGTTGGATATGAGCTACATTGTAAATACTACCAACAAAAATAAGTGGCTATCATAAAGAACATGAACTCAGAGTCAGAAACAAATACGTTCTTGAATGTTCTTTCCTATAACTCATCCTTCTACATTCTCTCAACGATTTCTCCTATTTTTACTTTTTCCTCAACAAAACGAGCACATGAAACAGTCTTAACTCTGCCTTTAAAATCTGATGTCTGGTCTAAAGCTGCATATGGTAGCCACACTCACGTCTAGCTCGAACCCCAGTTTCTATTGGACGCCCATTTCCTTTCTTCTGAAAGTAGTCAATTCTTTCACAATCTCCTGGAGATTACAGTTCACGTGACTTGACATTTTTTTGTTAAAGGAAGGTTCAGTTCTGCGGTCGATATTTTAAAATCCCATTAAGACAAAAGAAATCGCAAGGCTCTCTCCCCTCTTTTGAACAAAGTGGAATTTCCTCGGTGCTTCCTGCACGCCTTTGTGATCTCTACGGAAGCTGTGGATGGAGAACCCTGAGGGGATGAAGCTTCCAAAGACAGGACGCCTAACAAGAATGGTTAATTAAGTTCGCATATGTTGTCTGATCTTCACAAGTATTCCTGACAACAAAAAATCGATTATTTTCCTAGAAATTGTCGTCATCTTTCTTAGAAGTCAATCTTCAAACACAATTTTTGTTATGCTATTGGTATAACCAACAAAGAAATCTCATTTTCTCAGTTCCTAAAGCAATGTTTTCATTTTTGTTCTTGCCCATTTTGTAAATTAATCATTTATTTTCTTCTGCTTTTTTTAAACGTATTTTTAATTAAAATGTGCTTGTTATTATAATGTCCTATTAAATTTAACTATCAATTACGACATCTTTTCTCTTGAATTGTGATTGCTTTATAATTACTTCACATCTTTCTCTATCCATTACTATCATCTTTCACTGAATTTTCCTTGCTTTATAATTACTGCACATCTTTCTGTATCGGTTACTAACATCCCTCTCTTTGACTGTGCCTGCTGTCGTAATGAATCATTAACTCTGTCTACAGGTCTCTCTCATTCTCCTTTTCCCAGAACTTTGATGTCATCGGGACTTATCAGCTCACATCAACCCTGATTTAACTTCAACTTTCTTCCACGTTTCTTATTCCCCCAAAACGCTATCGCTTTTCCAATAATTTTGTACAAAATTATTTCATAGAATTCAATAATTTCCTTTGTTCTTTAAGCCACAATTCTGGGTATCACTGGGGCACTTTCTTTACACGTCATCAGCTGCTTGCATTCATCTCTATCTACAGTCACTTCTTCTGAACTCAACAAAGACGATTCCTGTTCATTCTTTATGTTGTGTTCTCATCTCTTACGGCAATTGTTAGTCCATTCAACTGCCAAAGAGAATAGACAAATTTGACTGGACGGATTTTTGTAGTTGTTTTGTGAAAGGGGAAGTTCAGTGTTTTAAGGTGAAAAGTGTGAAATGTACAGAAGGTGAAAAGTGTGAAATGTACAGAAGGTGAAAAGTGTGAAATGTACAGAAGGTGAAAAGTGTGAAATGTACAGAAGGGGAAAAAGTGTGAAATGTACAGAAAGTGAAAAGTGTGAAATGTACAGAAGGGGAAAAGTGTGAAATGTACAGAAAGTGAAAAGTGTGAAATGTACAGAAAGTGAAAAGTGTGAAATGTACAGAAGGTGAAAAGTGTGAAATGTACAGAAGGTGAAACATGTGAAATGTACAGAAAGTTAAGAGTGTGAAATGTACAGAAGGTGAAAAGTGTGAAATGTACAGAAAGTGAAACAGGTAAACTAGACGTTAGACAACAATCGATAGAAATAAGTTTGCACATGATTTAAAAAGACATAGAATTATATAGCGAGGCGAGAAAAGAAAGAAAAAATGGGGGGGGGGGGAAGAAAGGATAAATGAATGAAAGAAGTAGTGAAAGAAAAAAGAAAGAAGAATTGAAGAATGATAGAAGGAAAGAAAGAATGAAAAAAGGAAAGACAGAATGGAAAAATGAAAGAAAAAAGAAGAAAAGAAATAATGAAAGAAAGAAAGAATGGAAGGAATGAATGAAAAGGAAAGAAGAAAGAAAGAAAGAAACCTTGTCTATCATTGGCGCAACGTATATATTTCAAGGGAACTCACTTCAGCATCAGTTCTTCTATTTAAAAAATAAATCTCATATTTGTATCCAGAGTTATCATACTTGATTGTTGATGTTTACATGTGCTCCTCAGATCGTCCAAACAACTTCCGCAACCTGTTCATACGCATGCCCCAGCTGATGTTGATGAGCAACCCATCCGGGGTCGTGCAGAACCTCTCCAGCATCGAGAACTGTGCCAGCGAGTGCGCTAAACAAACCGAATTCGACTGCCGCTCGTTTGATGTGGACAACAAGTACAAAACGTGTACATTGTACAACACAACTCACGAGGAAGGACTGTCCTTCCTCCAGGAGTCGACCCACACTGACCACTACAGAAGTAAGTTGCTTGAATTAAAGCTATCATTCTACATAAACAGATTGTGTGTAAGTCTTTCTTCTGTATCGTTGAGAGCCGTCTCCACATCGACGGTTGGCTATCATTGAGCCCTCCCTCCCCAGACACCAGTAGCTGGATAATGCAGTACATACATTGTTTTTTTTAACAAAACTTTTACCTCACGCACTACCTAACTTTTAAATAACGCACTACCAAACTTTTACCTAACGCACTAACAAACTTTTACCTAAAGCACTAACAAACTTTTAATTAACGCACTACCAAACTTTTACCTAACGCACTACCAAACTTTTACCTAACGCACTACCAAACTTTTACCTAACGCACTACCAAACTTTTACCTAACGCACTACCAAACTTTTACCTAACGCACTACCAAACTTTTACCTAACGCACTACCAAACGTTTACCTAACGCACTAACAAACTTTTACCTAACGCACTACCAAACTTTTACCTAACGCACTACCAAACTTTTACCTAACGCACTACCAAACTTTTACCTAACGTACTAACAAACTTTTAATTAACGCACTACCAGACTTTTACCTAACGCACTACCAAACTTTTACATAACGCACTACCAAACTTTTACCTAACGCACTACCAAACTTTTACCTAACGCACTACCAAACTTTTACCTAACGCACTACCAAACTTTTACCTAACGCACTACCAAACTTTTACCTAACGCACTAACAAACTTTTACCTAACGCACTACCAAACTTTTCCTAAAGCACTACCAAACTTTTACCTAACGCACTACCAAACGTTTACCTAACGCACTAACAAACTTTTACCTAACGCATAATTCCAAACTTTTACCTAACGCACTACCAAACGTTTACCTAACGCACTAACAAACGTTTACCTAACGCACTAACAAACTTTTACATAACGCACTAACAAACTTTTACCTAACGCACTACCAAACTTTTACCTAACGCACTAACACACTTTTAATTAACGCACTAACAAACTTTTACCTAACGCACTAACAAACTTTTACCTAACGCACTAAGAAACTTTTACCTAACGCACTAACAAACTTTTACCTAACGCACTAACAAACTTTTACATAACGCACTACCAAACTTTTACCTAACGCACTAACAAACTTTTACCTAACGCACTAACAAACTTTTACCTAACGCACTACCAAACTTTTACCTAACGCACTACCTAACTTTTACATAACGCACTACACCTTTATATAATGCACTACCTAACTTTTACCTAACGCACTACACTTTTACATAACGTACTACCTAACTTTTACCTAACGCACTACCAAACTTTTACCTAACGCACTGCCTAACTTTAACATAACGCACTATTCTTTTACCTAACGCACTACCTAACTTTTACCTAACGCACTACCTAACTTTTACTTAACGCACTACCTAACTTGTACTTAGCGCACTACCTAACTTTTACATAACGCACTATTCTTTTACCTAACGCACTACCTAACTTTTAACTAACGCACTACCTAACTTTAAAATAACGCACTAACAAACTTTTACCTAACGCACTACCAAACTTTTACCTAACGCACTACCAAACTTTTACCTAATGCACTACCAAACTTTTACCTAACGCACGACCTAACTTTTACCTAACGCACTACCTAACTTTTACATAACGCACTACAATTTTATATAACGCACTACCTAACTTTTACCTAACGCACGACACTTTTACATAACGCACTACCTAAGTTTTACATAACGCACTACCAAACTTTTACCTAACGCACTACCAAACTTTTACCTATCGCACTACCAAACTTTTACCTAACGCACTACCTAACTTTTACATAACGCACTACACTTTTATATAACGCACTACCTAACTTTTACCTAACGCACTACCTAACTTTTACATAACGCACTACACTTTTACATAACGCACTACCTAACTTTTACCTAACGCACTACACTTTTACATAACGCAGTACCTAACTTTTACATAACGCACTACCTAACTTTTACCTAACGCACTAACAAACTTTTACCTAACGCACTGCCTAACTTTTACATAACGCACTATTCTTTTACCTAACGCACTAACAAACTTTTACCTAACGCACTGCCTAACTTTTACCTAACGCACTACCAAACTTTTACCTAACGCACTGCCTAACTTTTACATAACGCACTATTCTCTTACCTAACGCACTACCTAACTTTTACCTAACGCACTACCTAACTTTTACTTAACGCACTACCTAACTTTTACTTAACGCACTACCTAACATTTACATAACGCACTATTCTTTTACCTAACACACTACCTAACTTTTACCTAACGCACTACCTAACTTTAAAATAACACACTACCAAACTTTTACCTAACGCACTACCAAACTTTTACCTAACGCACTACCAAACTTTTACCTAACGCACTAACAAACATTTACCTAATGCACTAACAAACTTTTACCTAACGCACTAACAAACTTTTACCTAACGCACTACCAAACTTTTACCTAATGCACTACCAAACTTTTACCTAACGCACTAACAAACTTTTACCTAACGCACTACCAAACGTTTACCTAACGCACTACCAAACTTTAACCTAACGCACTAACAAACTTTTACCTAACGCACTAACAAACTTTTACCTAACGCACTACCAAACTTTTACCTAACGCACTAACAAACTTTTACCTAACGCACTAACAAACTTTTACCTAACGCACTAACAAACTTTTACCAAACGCACTAACAAACTTTTACCTAACGCACTAACAAACTTTTACCTAACGCACTAACAAACTTTTACCTAACGCACTACCAAACTTTTACCTAACGCACTAACAAACTTTTACATAACGCACTACCAAACTTTTACCTAACGCACTAACAAACTTTTACCTAACGCACTAACAAACTTTTACCTAACGCACTACCAAACTTTTACCTAACGCACTACCAAACTTTTACCTAACGCACTACCAAACTTTTACCTAACGCACTAACAAACTTTTACCTAACGCACTAACAAACTTTTACCTAACGCACTAACAAACTTTTACCTAACGCACTACCAAACTTTTACCTAATGCCCTACCAAACTATTACCTAACGCACTAACAAACTTTTACCTAACGCACTACCAAACGTTTACCTAACGCACTACCAAACTTTTACCTAACGCACTAACAAACTTTTACCTAACGCACTACCAAACTTTTACCTAAAGCACTACCACACTTTTACCTAACGCACTAACAAACTTTTACCTAACGCACTAACAAACTTTTACCTAACGCACTACCAAACTTTTACCTAACGCACTACCAAACTTTTACCTAATGCACTGCCTAACTTTTACCTAACGCACTAACAAACTTTTACCTAACGCACTGCCTAACTTTTACATAGCGCACTATTCTTTTACCTAACGCACTAACTAACTTTTACCTAACACACTGCCTAACTTTTGCCTAACGCACTACCAAACTTTTACCTAACGCACTGCCTAACTTTTACATAACGCACTATTCTTTTACCTAACTCACTACCTAACTTTTACCTAACGCACTACCTATCTTTTACTTAACGCACTACCTAACTTTTACTTAACGCACTACCTAACTTTTACATAACGCACTATTCTTTTACCTAATGCACTACCTAACTTTTACCTAACGCACTACCTAACTTTTACATAACGCACTACCAAACTTTTACCTAACGCACTACCAAACTTTTACCTAACGCACTACCAAACTTTTACCTAACGCACTACCTAACTTTTACATAACCCACTACACTTTTATATAACGCACTACCTAACTTTTACCTAACGCACTACCTAACTTTTACATAACGCACTACACCTTTATATAACGCACTACCTAACTTTTACCTAACACACTACACTTTTACATAACGCACTACCTAACTTTTACATAACGCACTACCTAACTTTTACCTAACGCACTACCAAACTTTTACCTAACGCACTGCCTAACTTTAACATAACGCACTATTCTTTTACCTAACGCACTACCAAACTTTTACCTAACGCACTGCCTAACTTTTACCTAACGCACTACCAAACTTTTACCTAACGCACTGCCTAACTTTTACATAACGCACTATTCTTTTACCTAACGCACTACCTAACTTTTACCTAACGCACTACCTAACTTTTACTTAACGCACTACCTAAATTTTACTTAGCGCACTACCTAACTTTTACATAACGCACTATTCTTTTACCTAACGCACTACCTAACTTTTACCTAACGCACTACCTAACTTTAAAATAACGCACTAACAAACTTTTACCTAACGCACTACCAAACTTTTACCTAACGAACTACCAAACTTTTACCTAACGCACTACCAAACTTTTACCTAACGCACTGCCTAACTTTTACATAACGCACTATTCTTTTACCTAACGCACTACCTAACTTTTACCTAACGCACTACCTAACTTTTACTTAACGCACTACCTAAATTTTACTTAGCGCACTACCTATCTTTTACATAACGCACTATTCTTTTACCTAACGCACTACCTAACTTTTACCTAACGCACTACCTAACTTTAAAATAACGCACTAACAAACTTTTACCTAACGCACTACCAAACTTTTACCTAACGCACTACCAAACTTTTACCTAATGCACTACCACACTTTTACCTAACGCACGACCTAACTTTTACCTAACGCACTACCTAACTTTTACATAACGCACTACAATTTTATATAACGTACTACCTAACTTTTACCTAACGCACGACACTTTTACATAACGCACTACCTAAGTTTTACATAACGCACTACCAAACTTTTACCTAACGCACTACCAAACTTTTACCTATCGCACTACCAAACTTTTACCTAACGCACTACCTAACTTTCACATATCGCACTACACTTTTATATAACGCACTACCTAACTTTTACATAACGCACTACACTTTTACATAACGCACTACCTAACTTTTACCTAACGCACAACACTTTTACATAACGCTGTACCTAACTTTTACATAACGCACTACCTAACTTTTACCTAACGCACTAACAAACTTTTACCTAACGCACTGCCTAACTTTTACATAACGCACTATTCTTTTACCTAACGCACTAACAAACTTTTACCTAACGCACTGCCTAACTTTTACCTAACGCACTACCAAACTTTTACCTAACGCACTGCCTAACTTTTACATAACGCACTATTCTCTTACCTAACGCACTACCTAACTTTTACCTAACGCACTACCTAACTTTTACTTAACGCACTACCTAACTTTTACTTAACGCACTACCTAACTTTTACATAACGCACTATTCTTTTACCTAACGCACTACCTAACTTTTACCTAACGCACTACCTAACTTTAAAATAACACACTACCAAACTTTTACCTAACGCACTACCAAACTTTTACCTAACGCACTAACAAACTTTTACCTAATGCACTAACAAACTTATACCTAACGCACTAACAAACTTTTACCTAACGCACTACCAAACTTTTACCTAATGCACTACCAAACTTTTACCTAACGCACTAACAAACTTTTACCTAACGCACTACCAAACGTTTACCTAACGCACTACCAAACTTTAACCTAACGCACTAACAAACTTTTACCTAACGCACTAACAAACTTTTACCTAACGCACTACCAAACTTTTACCTAACGCACTAACAAACTTTTACCTAACGCACTACCAAACTTTTACCTAACGCACTACCAAACTTTTACCTAATGCACTGCCTAACTTTTACCTAACGCACTAACAAACTTTTACCTAACGCACTGCCTAACTTTTACATAGCGCACTATTCTTTTACCTAACGCACTAACTAACTTTTACCTAACACACTGCCTAACTTTTGCCTAACGCACTACCAAACTTTTACCTAACGCACTGCCTAACTTTTACATAACGCACTATTCTTTTACCTAACGCACTACCTAACTTTTACCTAACGCACTACCTATCTTTTACTTAACGCACTACCTAACTTTTACTTAACGCACTACCTAACTTTTACATAACGCACTATTCTTTTACCTAATGCACTACCTAACTTTTACCTAACGCACTACCTAACTTTTACATAACGCACTACCAAACTTTTACCTAACGCACTACCAAACTTTTACCTAACGCACTACCAAACTTTTACCTAACGCACTACCTAACTTTTACATAACCCACTACACTTTTATATAACGCACTACCTAACTTTTACCTAACGCACTACCTAACTTTTACATAACGCACTACACCTTTATATAACGCACTACCTAACTTTTACCTAACACACTACACTTTTACATAACGCACTACCTAACTTTTACATAACGCACTACCTAACTTTTACCTAACGCACTACCAAACTTTTACCTAACGCACTGCCTAACTTTAACATAACGCACTATTCTTTTACCTAACGCACTACTAACTTTTACCTAACGCACTACCTAACTTTTACTTAACGTACTACCTAAATTTTACTTAGCGCACTACCTAACTTTTACATAACGCATTATTCTTTTACCTAACGCACTACCTAACTTTTACCTAACGCACTACCTAACCTTAAAATAACGCACTAACAAACTTTTACCTAACGCACTACCAATCTTTACCTAACGCACTACCAAACTTTTACCTAACGCACTACCAAACTTTTACGTAACGCACTACCTAACTTTTACCTAACGCACTACCTAACTTTTACATAACGCACTACAATTTTATATAACGCACTACCTAACTGTTACCTAACGCACGACACTTTTACATAACGCACTACCTAAGTTTTACATAACGCACTACCAAACTTTTACCTAACACACTACCAAACTTTTACCTATCGCACTACCACACATTTCTACCTAAAGCACTAATTAACTTTTACATAACGCACTACACTTTTATATAACGCACTACCTAACTTTTACCTAACGCACTACCTAACTTTTACATAACGCACTACACTTTTATATAACGCACTACCTAACTTTTACCTAACGCACTACACTTTTACATAACGCAGTACCTAACTTTTACATAACGCACTACCTAACGCACTAACAAACTTTTACCTAACGCACTAACAAACTTTTACCTAACGCACTATTCTTTTACCTAACGCACTAACAAACTTCTACCTAACGCACTGCCTAACTTTTACCTAACGCACTACCAAACTTTTACCTAACGCACTGCCTAACTTTTACATAACGCACTATTCTTTTACCTAACGCACTACCTAACTTTTACCTAACGCACTACCTAACTTTTACTTAACGCACTACCTAACTTTTACTTAACGCACTACCTAACTTTTACATAACGCACTAATCTTTTACCTAACGCACTACCTAACTTTTACCTAACGCACTACCTAACTTTAAAATAACGCACTACCAAACTTTTACCTAACGCACTACCAAACTTTTACCTAACGCACTACCTAACTTTTACCTAACGCACTACCAAACTTTTACCTAACGCACTACCTAACTTTTACCTAACGCACTACCTAACTTTTACATAACGCACTACACTTTTATATAACGCACTACCTAACTTTTACCTAACGCACTACACTTTTACATAACGCACTACCTAACTTTTACATAACGCACTACCTAACTTTTACCTAACACACTACCAAAATTTTTACCTAACGCACTGCCTAACGTTTACATAACGCACTACACTTTTACCTAACGCACTACCTAACTTTTACCTAACGCACTACCTAACTTTTACCTAACGCACTACCAAACTTTTATCTAACGCAGTAGATTTTTACCTAATGCACTACCTAACTTTTACCTAACGCACTACCTAACTTTTACCTAACGCACTACCTAACTTTTACCTAATGCACTACCTAACTTTTACCTAACGCACTACCTAACTTTTACCTAACGCACTACCAAAATTTTATCTAACGCACTACACTTTTACCTAACGCACTAACAAACTTTTACCTAACACACTACCAAACTTTTACCTAACGCACTACCTAACTTTTACCTAACGCACTACACTTTTACATAACGCACTAGCTAACTTTTACCTAACGCACAACCAAACTTTTATCTAACGCACTACAGTTTTACCTAACGCACTACACTTTTACCTAACGCACTACCAAACTTTTACCTAACGCACTACCAAACTTTTACCTAACGCACTACCAAACTTTTACCTAACGCACTACCTAACTTTTACATAACCCACTACACTTTTATATAACGCACTACCTAACTTTTACCTAACGCACTACCTAACTTTTACATAACGCACTACACCTTTATATAACGCACTACCTAACTTTTACCTAACACACTACACTTTTACATAACGCACTACCTAACTTTTACATAACGCACTACCTAACTTTTACCTAACGCACTACCAAACTTTTACCTAACGCACTGCCTAACTTTAACATAACGCACTATTCTTTTACCTAACGCACTACCTAACTTTTACCTAACGCACTACCTAACTTTTACTTAACGTACTACCTAAATTTTACTTAGCGCACTACCTAACTTTTACATAACGCATTATTCTTTTACCTAACGCACTACCTAACTTTTACCTAACGCACTACCTAACCTTAAAATAACGCACTAACAAACTTTTACCTAACGCACTACCAATCTTTTACCTAACGCACTACCAAACTTTTACCTAACGCACTACCAAACTTTTACGTAACGCACTACCTAACTTTTACCTAACGCACTACCTAACTTTTACATAACGCACTACAATTTTATATAACGCACTACCTAACTGTTACCTAACGCACGACACTTTTACATAACGCACTACCTAAGTTTTACATAACGCACTACCAAACTTTCACCTAACACACTACCAAACTTTTACCTATCGCACTACCACACATTTCTACCTAACGCACTAATTAACTTTTACATAACGCACTACACTTTTATATAACGCACTACCTAACTTTTACCTAACGCACTACCTAACTTTTACATAACGCACTACACTTTTATATAACGCACTACCTAACTTTTACCTAACGCACTACACTTTTACATAACGCAGTACCTAACTTTTACATAACGCACTACCTAACGCACTAACAAACTTTTACCTAACGCACTAACAAACTTTTACCTAACGCACTATTCTTTTACCTAACGCACTAACAAACTTTTACCTAACGCACTGCCTAACTTTTACCTAACGCACTACCAAACTTTTACCTAACGCACTGCCTAACTTTTACATAACGCACTATTCTTTTACCTAACGCACTACCTAACTTTTACCTAACGCACTACCTAACTTTTACTTAACGCACTACCTAACTTTTACTTAACGCACTACCTAACTTTTACATAACGCACTAATCTTTTACCTAACGCACTACCTAACTTTTACCTAACGCACTACCTAACTTTAAAATAACGCACTACCAAACTTTTACCTAACGCACTACCAAACTTTTACCTAACGCACTACCTAACTTTTACCTAACGCACTACCAAACTTTTACCTAACGCACTACCTAACTTTTACCTAACGCACTACCTAACTTTTACATAACGCACTACACTTTTATATAACGCACTACCTAACTTTTACCTAACGCACTACACTTTTACATAACGCACTACCTAACTTTTACATAACGCACTACCTAACTTTTACCTAACACACTACCAAAATTTTTACCTAACGCACTGCCTAACGTTTACATAACGCACTACACTTTTACCTAACGCACTACCTAACTTTTACCTAACGCACTACCTAACTTTTACCTAACGCACTACCAAACTTTTATCTAACGCAGTAGATTTTTACCTAATGCACTACCTAACTTTTACCTAACGCACTACCTAACTTTTACCTAACGCACTACCTAACTTTTACCTAATGCACTACCTAACTTTTACCTAACGCACTACCTAACTTTTACCTAACGCACTACCAAAATTTTATCTAACGCACTACACTTTTACCTAACGCACTAACAAACTTTTACCTAACACACTACCAAACTTTTACCTAACGCACTACCTAACTTTTACCTAACGCACTACACTTTTACATAACGCACTAGCTAACTTTTACCTAACGCACAACCAAACTTTTATCTAACGCACTACAGTTTTACCTAACGCACTACACTTTTACCTAACGCACTACCAAACTTTTACCTAACGCACTACCAAACTTTTACCTAACGCACTACCTAACTTTTACCTAACGCACTACACTTTTACACAACGCACTACCTAACTTTTACCTAACGCACTACCTAACTTTTACCTAACGCACTACCTAACTTTTACCTAACGCACTACCTAACTTTTACCTAACGCACTACACTTTTACATAACGCACTGCACTTTTACATAACGCACTTCACTTTTACATAACGCACAACCTAACTTTTACCTAACGCACTACACTTTTACATAACGCACTACACTTTTATATAACGCACTACACTTTTATATAACGCACTACCTAACTTTTACCTAACGCACTACCAAACTTTTACCTAACGCACTACCTAACTTTTACCTAACGCACTACACTTTTACATAACGCACTGCACTTTTACATAACGCACTTCACTTTTACATAACGCACAACCTAACTTTTACCTAACGCACTACACTTTTACATAACGCACTACACTTTTATATAACGCACTACACTTTTATATAACGCACTACCTAACTTTTACCTAACGCACTACCAAACTTTTACCTAACGCACTACCTAACTTTTACCTAACGCACTACACTTTTGCATAACGCACTACACTTTTATATAACGCACTACACTTTTATATAACGCACTACCTAACTTTTACCTAACGCACTACACTTTTACATAACGCACTACACTTTTACATAACGCACTACCTAACTTTACATAACGCACTAACAAACTTTTACCTAACGCACTAACAAACTTTTACCTAACGCACTACCTAACTTCTACATAACACACTACCTAACTTTTACCTAACGCAGTACCTAACTTTTAGTAATTTTTGTCAGCAAATTTAACATGTAACATTTATTACAATATATAATAATTAATGTCTACACAATTAGCATCCAACAATTAATAAATCATTAATGTCTACACATTTAACATCAAACAATTAATAAAGCATTAATGTCTACACATTTAACATCCAACAATTAATAAATCATTAATGTCTACACATTTAACATCCAACAATTAATAAAGCATTAATGTCTACACATTTAACATCCAACAATTAATAAATCATTAATGTCTACACATTTAACAATCAACAATTAATAAAGCATTAATGTCTACACATTTAACATCCAACAATTAATAAATCATTAATGTCTACACATTTAACATCAAACAATTAATACGACATGTAATCATTAATGTCTACACGCTTAGTATGTAGAACAAACTTTCCCAATTGACATCGCCGTCTCCATCCAATTGTATGTTATCTATTATCAACAATAAAGACAATCGTTAACCTAATTTTCGTTCGGTTTTCTCAAAAGCATGTAAATGCTTCAACATTATAATTGATTATAACAGCAACAATATTCTTTCAAGCCCACACAAAAATGAAAACTAATCTAAGCTGATACAGCTGTAATTTAAAACGAATATTTTCTATAAACTCTCACACACACACATGATGTAACAAACACTGGCTGGTTCAGGGGAATTAATTCAGTTTGCCGTCGAGATATTTTAAAACGTTAATAAAAGTTCAGAAATAAACACATAATAATCATGCCATTAACAATATTTCTCCTCATTTACGTGATTCAATTCTGTACTTTCTCATGATTGCCGGAGAACTAAAACATTTCATGGATAAATTTGTCCATTTCCGAGATAATATTTCGTTTCTGAAGAAAAATATGGAGCAATTTCATAACCTCTTATTATTGGAAAAATTTAACGCAAATTTCGTTTCAGTTGTTAATATTAGAGCTGAAAATTACCATAGTTATCGTTCCATTTCACAATCTGTCGTTTGGTATTCTGGTCCCGCATGCGCACGCACTCAATTACTGGCACCCCCTGTTTACAGACACACGTAGAGAAGCGTGGACATGCACTTTCAGGACGGCTGAGATCTATTTATTTCTTAAATGAGAAATCAACAGACAAAGTTTATCCAGAATTTTCTTTGCGAATCATCAACGACAAAAATAGTTGTCAAATTTATTTTGCATGAAATCAACTTCCTGCACACCAAAAAAGTAACGCACATGTAACCTTAATCATAGCCCCTGTGTGCCACTCATGTTGCTCCCTCATTATCGGTTCTAGTTATCACTTACAGCTTTGAAAATCATCTCCCACAAAATCATCAACATCGAATGCCATCTCCGCAACGAAGGTTACCTCCAAGATTACTTCTAGTAGGCTGTTGTGTCTTTTAACATGGTCCATAAATCGCATTTGTCTTGTTTGAATTGTGTTTAGTAGCCCACAAAATATTACCTCAAATAGTCTCTCAATGAAAAGTAGAAGTAACGAGCCCCGTCAGGCCAAGTGGCGTTTATGGAATATGGTGTTAGTGTTTTTATAGACCTCCAGGACATTGGTTTTGGTGTAATGTGGTCGGCATTACGCCCGTGCCGTTTTACTTTAATAGAAAAAAAATGTTGGTACTAATTTAAGGCTGGGTGACGCCGGAAGCCATCGATCAGGATCGTACCTGAACTCTTGTCCTTGTAGTCTAGTTCACTAACGCTTTTCCATCATCATTTTCTTCTTCTACTTCTCAATTTTATTCTTCCTCTTCTTCTCCATCATCATTTTCTTCTTCTACTTCTCAATTTTATTCTTCCTCTTCCTCTTCATCATCATCTTCTTCTTCTATTTCTTCCTTCTCTTCTTCTACTTCTTCCTCTTCTTCTTCTCCTGTTCAACTCCCTGTGGAGCATAGGTCTTCAACAAACACTTTCCAAGCCGTTTTCTATCTTACCATTCATTTAAGACAATGCCGTGTCTTCCCCATTCTTCGCACCCACCTGTCCTCTCCTGTATGTTGTAACCTTCCTCTTTGTCTTATACTCTGGGGATTCTCGAAAAGGGCTTGTCATGTAATACTCTCATTTGGATTCCGCAGTGCAGGCCCTATCGAGCGCCATAGTCTCTGTCTTTTCTCCTTCTCCACTGGTGACAAATGTAATTAATTTTTGTCTCCAACAGAAATTGTTCTGATTTTTCCCTCTACATCATGTCCACATATTGTCTTTTAGTAATTTCTTTCATAATTGGCGTCCGACATGTAGGCAGTGTCCGTTGTTTTCGTCTCTCAATAATGCATCTGTCTCTAACTTTGGTTCAACTATCACCTTTATTTACCTATCAATGTTTTGTCTCTAAATTTGTTAAACAATCACCTCTATTTATCTATCAATATTTTGTCTCTAAATTTGTTAAACAATCACCTCTATTTATCTATCAATATTTTGTCTCTAATTTGTTAAACAATCACCTCTATTTATCTATCAATATTTTGTCTCTAAATTTGTTAAACAATCACCTCTATTTATCTATCAATATTGTGTCTCTAAATTTGTTAAACAATCACCTCTATTTATCTATCAATATCATTACCTCTTGGGTTCATAATTATT
Source organism: Megaustenia siamemsis (assembly GCA_032433765.1). NCBI lineage: Eukaryota > Metazoa > Mollusca > Gastropoda > Stylommatophora > Ariophantidae > Megaustenia > Megaustenia siamemsis. Next base: position 9,500,330 of record JAVIAB010000059.1, on the reverse strand, counting down.
TTGTCACTCAGCATTTTCCTTCACATCGATTGTACCTCTATTTAACTCTCAACATTAAAGCTGTATATCTTTAAATCTCGAAACGTAGTCTTTCTCCTCTCTCACTCTCTTTCTCTCTCCATTTCTCTTTATAACACCTTCTTGTCTTCCAGGGTCACATCTACTCAACCCTCAAACGAGTTTCTACTGTTTCCAAGTGTGTTCTTTATCTACCATTAATAACCATCTACCATTAATAACCATCTACCATTAATAACCTTCTACCATTAATAAGCATCTACCATTAATAACCATCTACCATTAATAACCATCTACCATTAATAACCATCTACCATTAATAACCATCACCTTCTAAAAAAATATATATCTACCCAATTTATCTACTTTACCTAATTTATATAATTTAACTAATTTACATAATTTACAATTCTTTCATCTTTTTTCTTTCTTTCACAAGTCCTCATTGCCAATCACGTTCTTCCTTGTTTTCTGTTCATCTCTCTACAAGATAGGCGGTCGCACTATAAGACCAGGCACTACATTTGTCCTGGCTGTCTCGCTAACTTCCATGATTTTAGTGACCCCCCCCCCCTATACACACATACCCAATTAAGTCCATCGTAGTTTACTTTCCTTTATTGTTTATTTCCACATTCTCCACAAGCACTTTTTCTCACTCCGAATTCCTCAAACTGAGGTACATCAAAATAGCAGGTCTCTTAAACTGGTCTCTTATTCCTTCTCTCTTGTTTTCCTTCACTTTGTGTGTGTGTGTGTGTGTGTCTCTCTCTCTCTCTATCTTATTTGTTATATCTCTCTATATCTCTCTCTTTCTTCCTTATTACTCTTTCTCTCATTATTTCTTATACCCTTCCTTTATCACTTTCTCTCATTCTGAGACTCTCTAATTTATGAATCAATTCATTCTGACTCTCATCTCAACTCGTGAAAAAATATATCTCCCCTCAATCTATCTATCTATCTATCTATCTATCTATCTATCTATCTATCTATCTATCTATCTATCTATCTATCTATCTATCTATCTATCTATCTATCTATCTATCTATCTATCTATCTATCTATCTATCTATCTATCTATCTATCTATCTATCTATCTATCTATCTATCCATCCATCCATCCATCCATCCATCTATCTATCTATCTATCTATCTATCTATCTATCTATCTATCTATCTATCGATCTATCTATCTATCTATCTATCTATCTATCTATCTATCTATCTATCTATCTATCTATCTATCTATCTATCTATCTATCTATCTATCTATCTATCTATCTATCTATCTATCTATCTGTCTATCTGTCTGTCTGTCTGTCTGTCTGTCTGTCTGTCTCTCAATCTATCTATCTACCAATCTTTCAATCTATCTATCTATCTATCTATCTATCTATCTATCTATCTATCTATCTATCTATCTATCTATCTATCTATCTATCTATCTATCTATCTATCTATCTATCTATCTATCTATCTATCTATCTATCTATCTATCTATCTATCTATATATATATATCATAACTGTCTTTATGTCTGTCAGTCTATCTTTCTACCACTTTCTATATATATATATCCTTCCCACATCTTTTCACCATCCTTAACACAGATATGTTTTCTATCCTCCTGTTTTATTATATTTACGTGTGTATTTATTTCTTCATTAGTCTTGAATTCAATCTATGATTTACGAATCATTTTCCCTAGGCACTTTATTTTAAAGCATTTAATGTCAAAACTATAAAGAAACAAAAAGTAAGAAAAAATAAAAATACAAAAGATAAGAAAGAAGACGAAAAGTAAAATATTTAAAATTAATGAAGAAAGAAGGAATAAGTAAAGCAAATATAACAAGAAAAGAAAATATAATGAATGAAATCTAAATGAACATGAAGTACTCGTGAAAGAGATCAAGGAAGAGACATAAAATGAGGACGAGAGAGTAACGTTATTATGTCACGTAAATGTAACTGGTTCAGATAACAACAGATTCGATGAAAGACGAGAAGCTAATGGCAGGACCCTGGGGTCGCAGTCGACATACGACCATCGTATCACAACATTCGTTCTAAACTTGGTCGTAAATCTACCTCACTTTAGTTTTCGCGAGACAGACGCTACATTTCAAGACAATCCCCGCCTCAGCTCTCAAACACTCCTCTCAATTGAGACCCCCCAGCCCCCGCTCAGATGGCACGAGAATCCAATTTTACCGCCATTACTGTTGCCAGTAAACTCAATTTTGTGAAGCCAGGTCAAACCACCCATTTAATAATGACTGTCTGGTAGCCTTTGGTACCACGGTAGTGAAGTGTCAGAGCGGACCATTAGCGCTAACAGGTGTCTTCAGTCAGGAAACATAATGGATAGATTACTTAGTAGGTAACCGTAGGGATCTGGCAGATGGAAGACGGAATAGAGACCCTTGAAGTGCGGATGATCGGGATACTAGGATAGATCTCTTGGAGGAAGAAGAAGGGGAAAAAAAGAAGAAAGAAGAATAAGAAGGAAAAGATGAAGAATAAAAAAGAGGAAGAAAAAAAAGAGTTAGAAGAAAAAAAAAGAAGAAGAGGAAGAAAAAAAGATGAAAAAAAAGATGAAAAAAGAAGAAGAAGAAGAAATAAAAGAAGAAGATGAAAAAAGAAGAAGAAGAAGAAATAAAAGAAGAAGATGAAAAAAAGAAGAAGAAGAAGAAATAAAAGAAGAAGATGAAAAAAGAAGAAGAGGAAGAAAAAAAGAGGAAGAAGAAGAAATAAAAGAGGAAGATGAAAAAAAAGAAGAAGAGGAAGAAAAAAAGAGGAAGAAGAAGAAGAAAGAAAGAAAAGAAGAAGGTAAACAAAATGACGCGAAAGACAAGCAATAAAGAAAGGTTAAGGATAGACTTGTATGAGAAGGAGGGCCATGTAGACGGGAGAGTAATGTTATGTGATGGTTCATTAGTAACTGGGTAGAATGTAGTAATGTTAATTGATGGTTTACTAGTAACTGGTTAGAATGTAGCAATGTTAATAGATGGTTCATTAATAACTGGTTAGAATGTAGTAATGCTAAGAGCTGGTTCATTAGTAACTGGTTAGAATGTAATAATATTAAGAGATTGTTCATTAGTAACTAGTCAGAATGTAGTAATATTAAGAGATGGTTCATTAGTAACTAGTCAGAATGTAGTAATATTAAGAGATGGTTCATTAGTAACTAGTCAGAATGTAGTAATATTAAGAGATGGTTCATTAGTAACTAGTCAGAATGTAGTAATATTAACAGATTGTTCATTAGTAACTAGTCAGAATGTAGTAATATTAAGAGATGGTTCATTAGTAACTAGTCAGAATGTAGTAATATTAAGAGATGGTTCATTAGTAACTAGTCAGAATGTAGTAATATTAAGAGATGGTTCATTAGTAACTGTTTAGAATGTATTAGAATAATGAGAACCTCTATAGAAGGAAGACCAGAACTTAAGGAATATATAACAGGAATCATGAAAAAAGGCACCCAATCAGACACAGAAAGAAAACACGTAGCAGAAAAACACATAAACGATACCTACCCACAGGACTCTACTAACGCGAGAACAAAGTGGCAATTTTGGGAAATAATTCTTCAATCTATGTCTACATTTACTTCGCGTTTACAATAAAAGTGGTTGTTAAATTCAGTGGAAATGTAATTTAGTTGTAACATGTTTAAGTATGTTGCAGTGTTGGTGTTTGTTTGAAAGATGCTGTTAATTTGCGTCATTCTTTTCGCGATTGCTTCTGGGGAGATTATATTCTACGAGGCATCAAGAAAGCAATAAGATGTTTGAAGAGATTATTTCAGGAGAGAGGGAGCCGCAATAGCTCCGTGGTAGGTGAACAGAACTACAAAAGACAAGAGGTTTGGTTCCACCCTGATTGACGGCTTCAGGGTTCACGCAGCCTTGAGTGGGTACCGGATTTTTTTTCTGAGAAAGTAAAGCGGCACTGGTGTAATACCGACCACATTATACTAGAAATCATGTGCCGAAGGTCTATAATAATTATGGTCACTAACAGTATATTCCCTATACGCCACTTGACGTGACGGGGTCTCTACTTTTCTTTTGTTTTGTTTTATTTCAGGAGTGATTATATTCTACGAGACATCAAAGAAAACAAAATACTACTTAATATATTACTTCTGGAGTGATTATATTCTACGAGACATCAAAGAAAACAAAATACTACTTAATATATTACTTCTGGAGGGATTATATTCTACAAGGCATAAGAAAAAAAATATTTTAAGAGATTATTTCTGCAGTGATTATATTCAACGAAGCTTCAGAAAAAAACAATATACTATTTTAAGAGATTATTTATGGTGTGATTATATTCTACGATGCATCAAAGAAAACATGATATTTTAATCAAATCTGGCTAGCTACCATATCTCTATCTTGAGGCCACTAGTGTTGAACTACAGGATAACGAGCATCCAAAAGTAGTAGGCGGGTGGTTATGTCCCTCATCTGTAAGTGCCATAACGACAGCCTACGTTTCATCTTAACATCACGAGTTTTACATAAACGTAGACAAGTCTTCTCTTTCTTTGCTCACTCAGATTGCTACGTTTTCAAGCACATCTTTCTCACAATCATCGTCTCTCTCTCTTACTATCTCTTCCATTTATAAATATCTCTCTCTCCCTCTCTCTCTCTATCCATATACAGGGTGTTTTTAAAGTCGCAGTGCAGTGAATTTATACTCTCTAAAGAAAAAACGTCACCAGAAATGCGGTTAACTAATGCGTCACACAAATTGTAAAATAAATGGTATTATTCAAATATACTTGACTGCTATCGGCGAGCTTATAATGGGTAATGTTGGTATTAACACAATAAAGTTGTGCCTAAAGCCTATGTTGAAAATGTCCACCACGGGCCTCAAGACATGTCGTGATTCGTCTTTCCATATTTGCGAAAACCTTCAGAATAATGTCTGGTGATATTTGTTTAATCTTGTCTACTATTTCAGTCTTTAGGTCATTAATTGTCTGCGGATTATTTTCATAAACTTTCCCCTTCAATGCCCCCCACAGATAATAATCTGGGGGTGTTAGATCTGGTGAACGAGCAGGCCAGATTCCACGTGAAATAATGCGATTTGCAAATATGCTTTCTAAATAATTGAGTGTTGTTGTGGCTGTGTGTGCTGTTGCCCCATCCTGCTGAAACCAGGATTCCATAATTTCCCATTCTGTAAGGTGTGCTATGAACGGTTCCAGAATTAAAGTACGGTAACGTTCTGCATTTATTGTTTCATTAAAAAATATAGGTCCTATTATCCGCATACGACTTATAGCGCACCACACTCCGACTTTTTGATCGTAAAGCGGCACTTGATGAAATTCATGGGGGTTTGCACTGCTCCACAGCCGATTGTTCTGACTGTTCACATAACCGGATAAATGAAACCTGGCCTCATCAGTGAAAAAAGTGACGTCAAGGATGGCAGCGCCATGTTCATAAATAAAATTCTGAAACCACATGCAGTAGTTTAAACGGGATTCATAATCTCTTTCTTGGAGTTGAGACACTTCAGTTAATTTGTATGGACGATAGTGTAGTTCACTTCTTAAAACCTTGTGAACAGAACTCTTAGATATTTGCACCTGTTGAGACAAGTGGTTTAAAGATGCATTTGGACTCATTGTAATTCTGTCTTGGAGTTCCATAATTTGGTCTTGTGAAATTGAAGGTCTTCCAGATCGGTATGCATCTACCACACTACCGGTTTCACGAAACTTTTTGATCAATTTTGTAACAGAATTTCGGTGAGGGACTTGTGAGTCTAGAAATTTCCTCACGAATTGTCTAATGACCTCATCCGTATATTTACCGCCATTACGGAAGACATGCTCAACCAGAAATACCCTGTTTTCAATCGTCAACACCATTTCCTTCAAGCAATGAGACAGTGAAAGTAGCGTAGTGCCCGTCCTTTACGTAAATAAAACCTTAAAGGAAGCAGCGGTTTGTTCATAAATGTGGTTTACAAAATTGTGGTACGTAGATGATGATTACGTCATTTACTGAATATTAGAAATATTCACTGCACTGCAACTTTAAAAACACCCTGTATATATATATATATATATATATATATATATAATGAAAAGAGAGTAAGGAGATATGATGTTAATGCTCATAATTTGTATAGACTTTCGGAATATTATTTGCGGGGTAATGTGGTCAGTATTACGCCATATGGTTTTTCTTTCTTAGAAAAACCAGGTACTCATTTAAGTCTGGATGAACCTGGAAGTCATCGGACAGTATCGAACAAGACCACTTATCCAGTCAGTTCACTAACCACTGAGCTATCGCAGCCTCTATATATATCTGATATATATATATATATATATATATATATATATATATATATATATCGCTGCAAGTGATAAATTTACGTATCAATGAGGTGATAGAAATGTAACACTTCAAAGAAAACGTGAAGAAACAGTAGGCCAGTGTTTGTGAAGAGCAAGTGCAGCTTTCCATTTAAATGTGGAAGATATTTTTAAATCCATTTTTGACATTAGAAACAAGAAAAAGAGTTCTTAAATGTTTTTTAGAGCCAGTCTTAACATATGGATGTAAAACACAGACAATAGGACAACAGATAAGCGTATCACTAGAGGCTGTAGAAATGTGGTTTTACAGAAGAAGGTTTAGAATACCATGGATAGCTAAGAAGAGTAATGAAAACGCTCTGAAAGAGGCCAAAGCAAAAAGACATCTAATTTATAATATTGGGAAGAAACAATCATCATTTTTTGGCCATGTAATGAGAAGGGAACAGCTGGAATATATTGTGGCATTTGGGAAAATTGAGGGACTATGAGATAGAGAGAAGCAAAGAAAAAAGATACCAGACAACTTAAGGGAATGGTTACATTATTGAAATGTCAACAACAGAAATGATAAATAAGTGTCGAGACCGAAAGTTATGTAGAGACATGATCACCTACGCCAGGAGACATGTTACTCGATGAATGTTTTTTAATGTCGAAAATGTCTTCTTTCTTGTTCTTTATCTCGACAAAACGAAAGTAGGTAATTATTTCACTCATGACAGCCTTAAGTAAAGCTGTTTATCAATCAATTACAAAGAAACAGCTTTAACCAAACGTGCTCTATTTCCCGTGCTCTATTTCCAGCTGCCTTTGAGAAGCTTTTCAACCGGCTCCCAAACCACGTCCTGACTGTCAAACACAAGAGAAAGATACCGGATATCAGCGTCGAGCAATGCGCGCGCAGATGTGTCTTTGAGCAATCCTTCCGCTGTGCAGGATTTGACTATGAGCCCGGATACGCCAATTGTTGGCTGACACACATGACAGTGTCGGAGAGCGATGGGGCTAAGTTCCACCCAGGGGCCGACTTTTACGAGAGAGACTTCGGTGAGTTAGTAGTTGATATGTTTCACAATTGTAGTAGTTCCTATGTTTCACAATTGTAGTAGTTCCCATGTTTCACAAGTGTAGTAGTTCCTATGTATCACAATTGTAGTAGTTCCTATGTTTCACAATTGTAGTAGTTCCTATGTTTCACAATTGTAGTAGTTCCATTCACCTATATAGTTTGTTGCAATGCCCATGCTCTAGAGATCCATAAACCGGATATTGAAATAAACGCGTAAACATCTACTTTCTTTGAATCTAATACTTGTGCCGTGTAGCGTCGAAGTGAGGAAGAATGTTTACTTTTCTTCTTCTTTCATTCCTCATCTGCCTTTCAGCGTTTACTTTTCAGGCCCTCATTATTGTATAGCTTAAATTGTTATGTCGAATTTATTAAATGTCTCTTTCATTCCATCTCTCTCTCCCACTCTCTCTCTCCCATTCCATCTCGCTCTCCCACTCTCTCTCCTACTCTCTCTCACATTACATCTCTCTCACGCTCTCTCTTACTCTCTCCCACTTTCTCGACCCTTACATCTCTTTCTCCCAATCTCTCTCCCTCTCTCCCACTCTCTCTCTCTGCCATTCCATCTCTCTATCCCACACTCTCTCTCTCACTCTCTTCCATTCTCTCACTCGCTTCCACTCACTCTCTCTCCCACTCTCTCTCCCACTCTCATCTCCCTCTCTCTCTCCCACTCTCTCTCTCTCTGTGTCTGTAGTCTGATCTTTCATGTAATAGGCTCGAACTGCGGATTGGATGGTTAACTTTATTCAAGTCTAGATGTCCAACCCATTTCATTATTTTTTGTTCAATATAACCAGCAACTGATGTTAAACCCACATTTTATCTCAAAATTCCATTTCCGAATTTAAATATTCACGTTTTATCTGCAGCTTTCCTTAAACATTTCCTTCCGATTCTTACCATTTTACTCTTGTGTCTTGCACAAATTGTCCATCCCTGACATTGGTATCAAAATATCTTAAAAACTATTTTTATATTAATTGATTTTGTTTGTATAATCACATTCCGATGTCTCAAAATGGACCTTAGATTCGGGAATTATTGGAAAAATAACAACAACAAAAACGAAGTGTGTCAGGCGCATGACAGAAAACATCCTGAGGGATAAGAACAGAAATGAAGAGTTACAAAGAAGGCTAGAAACGAAACCAGCTATCGAATACATAAAGCAGCAACAGATCAAGTGGTTCAAGCATGTGATAAGACTTAAAGAACTCAACCTAATACAACGAGCTACCAACAAACGATAGGAGAACACCAGACCAAGAGGCCGACCAAGAAAAAGGTATGTAAACGGAACACACCAGCATTACAGAAGGGACACCACAGAATGATCTGACATTGCTGAAGGAACAGCACTGAATGTTCCAACATTGCTGATGGGACAACACAGAATGATCCGACATTGCTGAAGGAACAGCACTGAATGTTCCAACATTGCTGATGGGACAAAACAGAATGATCTGACATTGCTGAATGCATACCACAGTATAATCCAACACTGCTAAACGGACAACACATAATTATGTACCATTGCTGAAGAGATAGCACAGAGTATTCCAACATTGCTGATGGGACAACACAGAATGATCTGATATTGCTGAAGGAATAGATCAGTATGATCCAACGCAGTTGAAGGGACAACACATAATGATCTGACATTGCTGAAGGAACAGCACTGAATGTTCCAACATTGCTGATGGGACAAAACAGAATGATCTGACATTGCTGAAGGAACAGTACTGAATGTTCAAACATTGCTGATGGGACAAAACAGAATGATCTGACATTGCTGAAGGAACAGCACTGAATGTTCCAACATTGCTGATGGGACAAAACAGAATGAGCCGACATTGATGACACAGAAAGCATGTCTGTTCAAACTATGACCAAGCGTTTGGTATATCTTCAGTGACAGTTGGAGGCAGACTAATGTCGATCTTCGCAAGCATCATCCAGCTTCTCTCATCCCTGATTCTGTCCATACTTGAATGACGTGTTCATACTTGAATGACGTGTTCATATTTGATTGACGTGTTCATATTTGAATGACGTGTTCATATTTGAAAGACGCGTCCATTTTTGAATGACGTGTTCATATTTGAATGACGCAATAGTAAAGTACGAGACTTGAATCGGCGTCTTAGGACGCGAGTTTTTACCAATATGTGCTCGGCCACATTTCTGCCAGTGACTGGGTTGACCGCGGGGGTATTTCTTTCCCAACCACGAGTACAATTCACACTGCTTCCATCGGGAATCGAACACGGGTTGTCCGAATGTCAATAGCCTAGTCGGGTGATCACTAGGTTACCGAGACCCCTTTAATGACGTGTTCATATTTGAATGACGTGTTCATATTTGAATGACGTATTCATATTTTAATGACGTGTTCATATTTCAATGACGTGTTCATATTCGAATTACGTGTTCATATTTGACTTACGTGTTCATATTTGAATTACGTGTTCGTATTTGAATTACGTGTGCATATTTGAATGACGTGTTCGACTGTAAAATGAACAGGGTATATTTACGCCGTGCAGCTTCATCCTTATACTCTTGATAGAAGTGTATCTTCATTTTGTATAAATAATATATAACGCAGACAAAGAGAAATAGAAATGTGAACAAAAATAGTGGTACTTATCAAATCACCTTCAGTGAAGGTTATCTGTGAATGAGATTTTATAACAATGTGACGTTGTACGTTGATATCGATTTGGACAATCAATAATCAATTAAAATTTGATACTGTCGAACGTAATTCCTGTCGGAGGTGTGAAATATTGATGCTGTTCCAGAACTAGGTAAACATAGCCCATAGAAAGTTGTTATTTTTTTAATGAAAAACCTAGAACCCTCACATTATTTCAGTTGTGCTACATCTTAACCGTTCAGTGCCAGACCAACGTTGACGTTAATTATGAAGTCTTACAGGCTGTATATTGTTATTTCCCATTAATTTGTTGTTCCACCAGTTGTTTTTTTCTTCAATTTAATTTATATTTTGACAAGGTCTGGTTGTAAATAAAATGTATACACAAGCTTTCTAACATTGTGACATTACGTGGTCCACATGTTTGAAGTCAGATAACTCTCTTCAAATCAGGGAGCTAATCCAGAAGTTACAAAGTTAGCAAATAGTGACGTATACCCGACGTTGTTTGACATTATATCTTAACCTTTACAGATTGGATATACTACGAGACGTCACTTAATATGTAAAAATAGCAACACTTAGATTCTAAAATTTATGAATTGCTATAGATTTATAGATTGCAACTTTTAAAAGAACTGGATTATAAAAACATAATTCTGCATGTGAAATACAATTATACATTGGTTACGTCAAATGTCGCAGCGGCCTAAAAGAACACTAATGGAAAGCAATGTTCTTGGACGATGCACCAGGGCAGACCAAAAAGAAGATGATTTTTAAGACATTATTGAGACGTAGAACATGAAAAAAGAAGTGGGAGATCTGGCCAGAGTCAGAGATTCTTTCAGACAGGCTGTGGTGAATGCAACGTTCTGCAAAGAACATGCAACCTGATGATGATGATGATAGATACATTTACGTAAATGTAATAGATAAAGCCAATCTTATCATCACTACCACACAAGCCATTCTCTTAATCTGTCTGGTATCTTTTCTCTTTAAAGGTGAAGGTCAAGTACGAGACTTGAACCGGCGTCTTAGCGCGCGAGTTTCCACCCATATGTGCTCGGCTACCTGTCTTAGCGCGCGAGTTTCCAACCATATGTGCTCGGCTACCTGTCTTAGCGCGCGAGTTTCCACCCATATGTGCTCGGCTACCTGTCTTAGCGCGCGAGTTTCCACCCATATGTGCTCGGCTACCTGTCTTAGCACGCGAGTTTCCACCCATATGTGCTCGGCCGCCTATCCAGAAATGTTCGGATATTTCTGTATAGTTTCGCCTTAAGCATCGAAACTCACGATGCGAGGCGACATTCCTCACCTTCCCAGGGTAATACCCTGGTACCCATTTCTGCCAACGGCTGGGTCAACCGTGGGGGTATTTTTTCCCAACCACGAGTACAACTCACACTGCTCCCAGCGGGAATCAAACACGGGTTGTTCGAACGTCGGTGGTCCAGTCGGGTGGTTCTCCCAACTCGGCTACCGAGCTCTTTGCTTCCCTTTATCTCTTCGTTCTAAACTTTCCCAGTTGTCACAAAATATTTCAACTGTTCCCTTCTCATTACACGGCCAAAACAATGATGATTGTTTCTTCCTAAATTATGGAAATTATCTCGCTCTTTTTTTTTGCCTAGGGAGCCGCGATAGCTCAGTGGTTAGTGAACTGGACTACCACGGACAAGGGGTAGGGTTCGATCCCAACCGACGGCTTCCGGGTTCACCCAGCCTTAAATGGGTACCGGGTTTTTTTTCTGGGAAAGTAAAGCAGCACGGGCGTAATACCGACCACATTACCCCAAAAATCATGTGCTGAAGGTCTGTAAAATATAGGGTCACTAACACCATGTTTCCCTATACGCCACTTGGCGTGACGGGGGTACTTTACTTTTTACTTTTTTTGTTTTTGCCTCTTTCAGAACGTTTTCATTACTCATTGCCATGGTATTCTCCACATTTTTCTGTACAACCATATATCCACAGCCTTTAATGATTTTCTTGTCTTTTGTCCTATTGTCCATGTTTCACATCCATACTGGCTCTATATAAGATGTAATAACTTTTCCTTGTTTCTATTATCAAAAATGGATTTCCCGGTATCTTATAAATTGCACAAACTTGAAATATTATGACAGCGGAAATAAATCGCGACTATAATTCTGGTTAAAGAGAGCATTATGAAGGAAGTGAATATAAATATAGAGGGTTAAACAATATCTTTGCTCTCACACTTCTAAAACGGCAATGTTCAAACCATAATAGCACAAAGGAAAATCAGTTTGCAAAGTTGTGTTTTTGTCATTAAAAAAATCATAAATACCGGGTGAAGTATGTGTTGATCAGAGAAATAAAATAGCAGAATAAGTTAGTGGTAACTTAGCGAGAAGTGAGTACAAGGAATTGTGGTGAATTAGGCAACAGAATGTCTCGTTAATGAACGCTTTCGCCGGAAGGGAAGTACGGCGGAAGTGATGTCAGATGCAGACGACAAGTAAGTGACGTTGAGAGTGGACGAGGAGCAGACGATAAGAAAGAAGGGCATGGGCGCAGTGTGTGAGGAGCTGTCAGAACGGATCGTTAGTGCTGATATTGTCTTTAGTTGCATCATCAGTAGATGTCCGTAGATGTGCGTTCAAAGTGAGAAGAGAGAGAGAAAGAGAGAGAATAGTTGGTACTGGCTGTTTAGTTATGACCGTTATATTGATTTATGAGACACGAAAGACCGATTTTTCAGGGAGGCGATTTTTCCATCAAACAGCTTCTGCCTTTCGGGGGAGTTACAGAAGTGGAGCTAGTGGTGGAGTGTAACGTACACACCTACAAGGGATGGTGGTAGCTTCACATAAAAAAGGAACAAAATAAAATCATGACGTTTCAGCCTTCTTCGAAAAATACGAATACAGAAACTGTCAACGAAATGAAGAATAACTAAACGACATGTTTTAGAATAACCAGAACTAGTGGATCTGAAATAGAAAGTGAAATAAAAAGAGAAGATCAATCGAGAGGGAAACGAACTATGTTACAGGAGAATCATAACTTAAAACATTGAAAATAAAATGTGAAAACACTAATCTGGAAACCCAATCTGAGGCTGCGATCTGCATAAGGCAAGAAGTCAGACGTAGATGAGAGGTAAGAGGAGATCAGAGTTAAAGATTACCATAGTTTTGGAGGCAGTCCAGAAGGATTACACTCTGAAGACGGATGCACCGGGCCACCAGATAACAACATAATCCTGTCCAATTTATTAGTTAGTGAACTGTCCAATTTATTAGTTAGTGAACTGTCCAATTTATTAGTTAGTGAACTGTCCAATCTATTAGTTAGTGAACTGTCCAATTTATTAGTTAGTGAACTGTCCAATCTATTAGTTAGTGAACTGTCCAATTTATTAGTTAGTGAACTGTCCAATTTATTAGTTAGTGAACTGTCCAATTTATTAGTTAGTGAACTGTCCAATTTATTAGTTAGTGAACTGTCCAATTTATTAGTTAGTGAACTGTCCAATTTATTAGTTTGGGAACTGTCCAATTTATTAGTTAGTGAACTGTCCAATTTATTAGTTAGTGAACTGTCCAATTTATTAGTTAGTGAACTGTCCACTTTATTAGTTAGTGAACTGTCCAATTTATTAGTTAGTGAACTGTCCAATTTATTAGTTAGTGAACTGTCCAATTTATTAGTTAGTGAACTGTCCAATTTATTAGTTAGTGAACTGTCCATCTATTAGTTAGTGAACAAGGACAGAAGAAGAGAAGGAGTAGATAGATGTAGAGAAAGAATACAACAAAAAGATGAAGCAGAATAATAATAAAAAGAAGAAGATGAATAATAAAAGGAAGAAAAAGGAGATTGATTTCAAGGCCACGTGTCTGATATTGTTCACTTTGATTGACAGCAATCCGAGTAAACGGCCTCGACCTTTCAAGTAGTTGGGAAGTGCGCACTTCTTACCATGTTGACCTGTAGACACGTGATCTATTTTTATAACTTTATTACTGAAAAAGCACAGGATAGTAAAACTGAATTATGTGGAAATTATTGCATATGTTTTAGAGTGATCTAACTTGACATTTTTTTGTATTTGTTAATGCTCTGGTCAGGAGTTTGTATCCATATATGTATTTAGATCAATACAGTCTGACGTCATCACGTTCACATTTTATAGATTAGTCAAATCTGACGTCACTAGGTTCACATGTTTTTTTGGAGATCAAATCTGACGTCATTAGGTTCAATTATGGTTTGGATTCGATAGAGAAATAGAAAGAATAAAAAATTATAGAGAGAAGATGCGAGAAAATATCTTCTCATTCATGGAACATAAGAAAGCACGCATAAACAAACAAACTGCGCGAGAATAAATTGGAAATTAATAGAAAAAAGATGCTCCAGGCACAGCAATCGTGTCTCTAGGAATAAGAACCTTCGGATGTTCCTGGGTCTTTCATTTCGAGCTGATATTTAGCATGGAGGCCTTGTTGACCAATCAGGTTTCAGTAGTGGGGGTCGTTAGAGCTGGCATACATTTTTGTGTGAGATCAGGCACGCTTAAAGGAGATGTGGACATTCAGCAATGAGGGAAATATCTTTCGCGAATCGGAGTGATACGGGTGTTAACAATAATGAGGTGTGGGGGAGGTGGGGTAGACTTAATGTGAAGAGGCGTGGCAAGGGTTAGACAAGAATGAGTAAAGAAAACATTAGAGGGAAAATAGATTCATTTCAGGCTTTGAGTATTTAAGAAAAAGATTTATAAAACATCATGTGGGCTCTTGCCCTTTTATTGAATAACTGGATACATACAATTTGTTCCTGCTTAGGATATTTCGTTGTGTATGTAAATGTAATAAATAAGAAAATACTCAAAACCCACAAGTGGATATCAAAATTGAAGGAATAGACCTTGAGACAGTTCAGAACTATAACTACCTTGGACATACTATAACCAGTGATGGAAAATGTACAACTGAAATAAACAAAAGAATAGGAATGGCAAAAAGTAATTTTAATGTCATGAAGGACATACTAACATCAAAACAAATAACACCAGAGCTAAAACTAAGAATAGCAAAATGTTACATCTTCTCAATATTCCTATATGGTGCTGAAACATGGACATTAGACAAGAAAACAGAACAGAGAATTGAAGCCTTTGAAATGTGGATATATAGAAGAATAGGTAGAATTGGATGGAAGGAAAAGAAAACAAACGACAAAGTCTTAAAACAACTAAAAATGAAAAGAGAACTTCTGAACACAATTAGAACAAGACAAATGCGATTCTTAGGCCATGTTAAAAGACACAACAGCCTACTGAAAGTGATCCTGGAGGAGAAAATACAAGGTAAAAGAGGCAGAGGCAGACCAAGATTAACATGGACGAGTAACATCAAAAGATGGACAAATCAACCGATGACAACCTGCACCATCAAAGCAAGAGATAGAGCAAAATGGCGCTCCATGGTAGCCAACCTTCGCTGCGGAGACGGCACTCAATGATGATGATGATGATGTAAATGTGCTGTAAATATCATGCATATCTTAACACTGTATCTTTATAGTATCATCATTGTGTTTCTCTTTAGATTAATTTAATTCCCCAGTATTCATTTATTTTTTTAAACTCATTATGTTTCTCTAAACGCGGAGTGGCTCAAGACACGATTACCTTTGACCTTAATTGCACACTCACACACTTGCTTCATAATCGTCAGTATCCATGGTTAGAAGGTCTCCACCATGATGTCATTTTTTCTTTGGACAAATATATAATGTATATTTAGTCAATTTAGTCACCTGTATATTTAGTCAATTTAGTCACCTGTATATTTAGTCAATTTAGTCACCTGTATATTTAGTCAATTTAGTCACCTGTATATTTAGTCAATTTAGTCACCTGTATATTTAGTCAATTTAGTCACCTGTGTATTTAGTCAATATTTAGTTAAAATCCTAAGTTGTTCATTAACTGTAATGCAGAACATGTCTTCTGAGTTGATGCCAAGGGACGTAAGAAACCCACCAACTAGGATCACAAATCGTCCACCTCTATAACTTATCTCCCTTCCCAAACCCCTATAATCTGTCCCCCTATGAATGTATCCCTCACGAGAGCACATCACGAGAGGCGAGAGTTCTTCCACTTTCCCCAATAACAGACATCTGAGCCCTGGACTGTCCAGGCCTTTAATGTCAAGTCTAGTCCCGGCATTCTCTGTCGCATTGTCATCCGGGGACAAGTCTCGGGTTTCTAAAATGACGCGATGATTCGTACTTTAGACAGACATCGAGAATACAGCTTTAGCACCCAGAATAATAGCCACATTACTCCAAAAACCATTGTGCTGAAGGTCTGTAAAATTGATGGTCACTAACACCATATTCCCTACACGCCACTTGGTGTGACGGGGGCTCTTTACTTTACTTTACTTACCCAGCACAATAGACATACGATACAAGAAGTAGTACGTATTTTACAACCAGAGCAGAACATAGATAATTTCATAAACACAAAGCCATGCTAATGACTTATTCTTTTCTTCTTCATTCCTTCCTCATGTGTTTTTCAGCTTCGAGGAGACATATAATTTGCTGTCTTTTGCTCTTCTGTTGGCATCTGCTGATGTTATGTTTCCTAGTGTTTCTAATATCCCATCAATCTATCTTTTTCGTGGGCGACAATTCGGTCTTGTATTTTTTTTTTACCCCCATCACGCCTAGTGGCGTATAGGGAAATATGGTGTTAGTGACCCTATATTTTACAGACCTTCAGCACATGATTTTTGGGGTAATGTGGTCAGTATTACGCCCGTGCTGATTTACTTTCCCAGAAAAAAAATCTGGTACCCATTTAAGGCTGGGTGAACCCGGAAGCCGTCGGTTGGGATGGAACCCTACCCCTTGTCCGTGGTAGTCCAGTTCACTAACCACTGAGCTATCGCGGCTCCCCTCTTGTATTCTAGCAAGGTTTATTAAAGGCTCATTGTATTGTGTATTGGTCTTTCTGTCTTACCACGTGACTTAACCTTATTATGTATACCACGTTCAATTAACTAAAGTACACGTTGATTGGATGAAATGAACCGAAGAAAGATATGTACACACAATAATGGGCAGTTTTGTGAATGGATAGATTTATGGATACATCCTTTAATGCAACATCAAAGATAAGTTAGCTAACCCATCGAATTCCATTAATGCATCTTTTATCGTGGTCGGCTCTTGGGTCTGGTGTTCTCGAAATGTTTATTGAAGGCTACGTGTGTTGTATTTTAATATTGTTTGCCTTTATCAGGTGACCGAACGATTTTATTTTTTTTCCTTGATATATTCTGTTTCGTTCCGCGATAACTACTCTGCTAGCGGTGACATGAAGAAGATGATGGAGCAAACACATACGTTCGGTTATTAAAGCAGAGTTTGTGCTCATAAATGTGCTGATGTGCGATGATAGAAGAGAGAATATAGTGAGTGTGTGAGAGTGTGCGTGTGAGAGTGTGTGTGTTAGAGTGTGTGTGTGAGAGTGTGCGTGTGAGAGTGTGTGTGCGTGTGTGTATGAGAGTGTGCGTATGAGAGAGTGTGTGTGTGTGTGAGTGTGTGTGAGAGGGTTGTGTGAGAGTGTGTGTGTGAGAGAGTGAGTGTGTGTGTGTGAGTGTGTGTGAGTGTGTGAGAGTGTGTGTGTTTGTGTGCGACAAAAAGAGTATGTGAGTGTTAGAGTGTGTGTGAGTGGGGAATGGAGTGAGAGAATAAATAATATGTGTGAAATAAAGTAAGAAATCGTGGGAGTGATAGAGTGTGGGATGAGAGAAACTGAGAGTGAGAAAAAGCTAGAAAGAGTGTTAGTCTCTGTGGAAGAATTAAAGTGAGAGAGTAAGAACGTTTGTGAGAGAGTGAAAGAAGGTGAGAGAGTGAAAGAAGGTGAGAGAGTGAAAGAAGGTGAGAGAGTGAAAGAAGGTGAGAGAGTGAAAGAAGGTGAGAGAGTGAAAGAAGGTGAGAGAGTGAAAGAAGGTGAGAGAGTGAAAGAAGGTGAAAGAGTGAAAGAAGGTGAGAGAGTGAAAGAAGGTGAGAGAGTGAAAGAAGGTGAGAGAGTGAAAGAAGATGAGAGAGTGAAAGAATGTGAGAAAGTGAAAGAAGGTCAGAGAGTGAAAGAAGGTGAGAGAGTGAAAGAAGATGAGAGAGTGAAAGAATGTGAGAAAGTGAAAGAAGGTGAGAGAGTGAAAGAAGGTGAGAGAGTGAAAGAAGGTGAGAGAGTGAAAGAAGGTGAGAGAGTGAAAGAAGGTGAGAGAGTGAAAGAAGGTGAGAGAGTGAAAGAAGGTGAGAGAGTGAAAGAAGGTGAGAGAGTGAAAGAAGGTGAGAGAGTGAAAGAAGGTGAGAGAGTGAAAGAAGGTGAGAGAGTGAAAGAAGGTGAGAGAGTGAAAGAAGGTGAGAGAGTGAAAGAAGGTGAGAGAGTGAAAGAAGGTGAGAGAGTGAAAGAAGATGAGAGAGTGAAAGAATGTGAGAAAGTGAAAGAAGGTGAGAGAGTGAAAGAAGGTGAGAGAGTGAAAGAAGATGAGAGAGTGAAAGAATGTGAGAAAGTGAAAGAAGGTGAGAGAGTGAAAGAAGGTGAGAGAGTGAAAGAAGGTGAGAGAGTGAAAGAAGGTGAGAGAGTGAAAGAAGGTGAGAGAGTGAAAGAAGGTGAGAGAGTGAAAGAAGGTGAGAGAGTGAAAGAAGGTGAAAGAGTGAAAGAAGGTGAGAGAGTGAAAGAAGGTGAGAGAGTGAAAGAAGATGAGAGAGTGAAAGAAGGTGAGAGAGTGAAAGAAGATGAGAGAGTGAAAGAATGTGAGAAAGTGAAAGAAGGTCAGAGAGTGAAAGAAGGTGAGAGAGTGAAAGAAGATGAGAGAGTGAAAGAATGTGAGAAAGTGAAAGAAGGTGAGAGAGTGAAAGAAGGTGAGAGAGTGAAAGAAGGTGAGAGAGTGAAAGAAGGTGAGAGAGTGAAAGAAGGTGAGAGAGTGAAAGAAGGTGAGAGAGTGAAAGAAGGTGAGAGAGTGAAAGAAGGTGAGAGAGTGAAAGAAGGTGAGAGAGTGAAAGAAGGTGAGAGAGTGAAAGAAGGTGAGAGAGTGAAAGAAGGTGAGAGAGTGAAAGAAGATGATAGAGTGAAAGAATGTGAGAAAGTGAAAGAAGGTGAGAGAGTGAAAGAAGGTGAGAGAGTGAAAGAAGATGAGAGAGTGAAAGAATGTGAGAAAGTGAAAGAAGGTGAGAGAGTGAAAGAAGGTGAGAGAGTGAAAGAAGGTGAGAGAGTGAAAGAAGGTGAGAGAGTGAAAGAAGGTGAGAGAGTGAAAGAAGGTGAGAGAGTGAAAGAAGGTGAGAGAGCGAAAGAAGGTGAGAGAGTGAAAGAAGGTGAGAGAGTGAAAGAAGGTGAGAGAGTGAAAGAAGGTGAGAGAGTGAAAGAAGGTGAGAGAGTGAAAGAAGGTGAGAGAGTGAAAGAAGGTGAGAGAGTGAAAGAATGTGAGAGAGTGAAAGAAGATGAGAGAGTGAAAGAATGTGAGAAAGTAAAAGAAGGTGAGAGAGTGAAAGAAGATGAGAGAGTGAAAGAATGTGAGAAAGTGAAAGAAGGTGAGAGAGTGAAAGAAGGTGAGATAGTGAAAGAAGGTGAGAGAGTGAAAGAAGGTGAGAGTAGTGAAAGAAGGTGAGAGAGTGAAAGAAGGTGAGAGAGTGAAAGAAGATGAGAGAGTGAAAGAATGTGAGAAAGTGAAAGAAGGTGAGAGAGTGAAAGAAGGTGAGAGAGTGAAAGAAGGTGAGAGAGTGAAAGAAGGTGAGAAAGTGAAAGAAGATGAGAGAGTGAAAGAAGGTGAGAAAGTGAACGAAGGTGAGAGAGTGAAAGAAGGTGAGAGAGTGAAAGAAGATGAGAGAGTGAAAGAATGTGAGAAAGTGAAAGAAGGTGAGAGAGTGAAAGAAGGTGAGAGAGTGAAAGAAGGTGAGAAAGTGAACGAAGGTGAGAGACTGAAAGAAGGTGAGAGACTGAAAAAAGGTGAGAGAGTCAAAGAAGGTGAGAGTAGTGAAAGAAGATGAGAGAGTGAAAGAATGTGAGAAAGTGAAAGAAAGTGAGAGAGTGAAAGAAGGTGAAAGAGTGAAAGAAGGTGAGAGAGTGAAAGAAGGTGAGAAAGTGAAAGAAGGTGAGAAAGTGAAAGAAGGTGAGAGAGTGAAAGAAGATGAGAGAGTGAAAGAAGGTGAGAAAGTGAACGAAGGTGAGAGAGTGAAAGAAGGTGAAAGACTGAAAGAAGGTGAGAGAGTGAAAGAAGGTGAGAGAGTGAAATAATGTGAGAAAGTGAAAGAAAGTGAGAGAGTGAAAGAAGGTGAAAGAGTGAAAGAAGGTGAGAGAGTGAAAGAAGGTGAGAAAGTGAAAGAAGGTGAGAGATTGAAAGAAGGTGAGAGAGTGAAAGAAAGTGAGAAAGTGAAAGAAGGTGAGAGAGTGAAAGAAGATGAGAGAGTGAAAGAAGGTGAGAAAGTGAAAGAAGGTGAGAGAGTGAAAGAAGGTGAGAAAGTGAAAGAAGGTGAGAGACTGAAAGAAGTTGAGAGAGTGAAAGAAGGTGAGAGAGTGAAAGAAGATGAGAGAGTGAAAGAAGATGAGAGAGTGAAAGAAGGTGAAAGACTGATAGAAGGTGAGAGAGTGAAAGAAGGTGAGAAAGTGAAAGAAGGTGAGAGACTGAAAGAAGGTGAGAGAGTGAAAGAAGTTGAGAAAGTGAAAGAAGGTGAGAGTGAAAGAAGGTGAAAGAGTGAAAGAGAAAATGAGAAACAAAATTACAGAGAGGGAGAGAAAGAGAAATGTGAAAGGGGAAAAGTGTGAGCGGAAGAGAGAGGGACTGAGTGAGTAAGAGAGAGAGTGAATGAATGTAAGAGTGAAAGTTGGAAGGAGAGGTATCAATCTGTTGGATGATAAGAAAACAATGGGAAGTTATTCCAACAGTAAAATCGACTGGACACACATGGAGTCAGTAATAACCTGATGAAATAACCGAGGGCAGATGGCGAGGGCTGCATCGTGTGATATTAATGCATCACAGCAGATTTTCACACATGGAGGCATGGAGTCTTCAGAGAAGTAGGGGGAGAGAGATGACAGGGTGATGGGGGAAAAGGATCAAGGAGAGGCTGTGAACAAGAACACATTTGTTAACGATAACTCCGAGGATGAGTTAATGGAACCAGGAAAAAACCGTGGGGGAAAAAACTGGTTTCATAGGAACACTTAAACATAAGAAAAAGAAAGAAACGTATGGTTCTGGTTATGAAGAGATTTTAGAATTGCTAAAAGTAATAAAACAAAAAATGAAAAGATAATTACTAAACACAATTTAACCAAGACAAATGAGATTTTTGGAGCATGTTAAGAGACACAGAAGCCTACTAAAAGTAATCTTGGACGTGAAATTACAAGGTAATAGAAGAAGAGGCAAACCCAGACTAAAATGGATGAGAAACATCAAAAGATGGACAAGTCAGCCTATGATAACTAGTACTATCAAAGCAAGAGACAGGGCGGAATGGCGCTCCATGGTAGCCAACCTTTGAAGCAGGAATGGCACTTAATGATGATGAAAGTAATATAGTAGCCGATAGTAGCGGCTGAAAGGGAAGATCCAATCCTATGAGCTAGACAGAAGCAATTCAATGTCAAATAAATAGAATTGTAAAACAAGACAGAGAGAAGTAATAAACAAGCTCGAATGCTGATTTGTTATTTGGAAATCATGAGCAGACAAGATGTTATATTGACAACATAGATGAGATATTTTATTGACTATAGGACAAAATAGATGAGATGTTATATTGACAATAGGACAAAATAGATGAGATTTTATATTGACAATAGGACAAAATAGATGAGATATTATATTGACAATAGGACAAAATAGATGAGATGTTATATTGACTATATGACAAAATAGATGAGATGTTATATTGACAATAGGACAAAATAGATGAGATGTTATATTGACTATAAGACAAAATAGATGCGATATTATATTGACTATAAGACAAAATTGATGAGATGTTATATTGACTTTTGGACAATGTAGATTAGATGTTATATTGAAAATCATCAATACCATATCACATGTAATTGCAGAACGTTGCATTTACCACAGCCCATCTGAAAGAATCTCTGTCTCTATCCAGATCTCCACAGAAAGTTGCATTTACCACAGCCCATCTGAAAGAATCTGTCTCTAGCCATATCTCCCACAGAGCGTTGCATTTACCACATCCCGTCTAAAAGAATCTGTCTCTTGTTTTGATCTCCCACCTCTACGGTTTGCCATCTTTAAGATATCCTTGATGTCTTGAAAAAACCTTCTTCTTGGTCTGCCCCAATGCTACATCCAGGAACCATGCCTGCCTGTATTTTACTTTCCAGCCTCGGTGTGTCCTTTGACGTGCCCATAGTACTTTAATGTCTTCTGTAGAATTGTGTTTATATGCCAGTTCTTATTAATGTTTACATTTTAAAATATGTCTTCGTTGCAGTTTTTCATTATCCAATGTTTCCTATGGATTTTTTTCTGCAAAATTTTATTTCAGATTAATTTTTTTTTCCTTGCCGCTTGCGAGATTGTCCATGTTTCGTGGCCGTGTTATGCCATCGGGAAGACATATACGTCGTTAGTAATTGTATTGTCACTGCCTTGCTGGTATTGTGCCACATGTTTTACATGACGTTTATTTCTTGTATATTAACAATTAGGGAGTACATAATAGATGGGGTAATACAAGAACAGTTGAAGGTGTTAAAAGATGTGCTGTATTGCAAAGGTGACATTTGAATACAGTTGGAACAGTTTTACATTGGCATTATTACATGACACAAGTGATGAATTGACATCAGAAAATAGTAGATACATGTGCTATACTGCTATATAGAAGTAATAAATAGATAGTCACATGTGTGGAAATGACAAGTGAAAATAATAAATGGCACAAGTCAAGAATTCATCATCATCGTGTGCCATACCGGTTGGTGTAGGCGATCATGTCCTTCCACATTTTTCTATCCACATATAACGTAGAAATTCTCTTGTTGACCGATTTCTATGCCATGACACCAATAAATTAATTTAGTATATTCTCTATTTATCGTCCGCGACCTCTCTTTCCCTCTATTTTGCCAGTTGTAACAAAGTATTCCAACTTTCTTCTTCTCATGATGTGCCTGACAAAATGTCGGTTGTTTCTTTCTGAGTCACGAATTACCATTTTAAAATAATAGATAATTATTATTTTTTTTCTAAAAAAAGATAATTACTATTTGAAAATATCGGTGTTGACATTATCTGAAAATGACTCCAATTTCTTTTCTGCCAAATAAGTTGCTTGCAATTTCATACTCAAAGTCTGACATTACACTGAGTTGCCTCAACTTTCATACTATGACATTATCGGCAACTACTTCTAATTTTATTTCTCTATTTCTTTAGCTCTGACACCAGCAATGCGATTTCTCTATTTCTCTGCAGCTCATCTGCACTTAATATTGCTTTCGGTTCTTTTTCTACACTCGCGATTTAATGTTCTTTATCGGACACTTTCAGTTCCCCGTTCAGTGTATCAGGAGACTTTGAATCAACAATTCGGACTTCTCTATCCCGTTTCAGACTCAACTAAAAATATCTCAACCATGATCCTGCATCTCTAACTCCAAACTTCGACTCTGCGAATCCTCCTCAGTTTTCCTGGCAGCACTCACAAAAAACCTACTCCAAGCAACGTTTCCACAGTTCTGTTAATCCCATCAAAACACTTTCTTGTTATCTGTCTTTCCATTACTCTCGAGACCCAATCGAGGGCTTTTACTCTATCCAGTAGAGAAGTCAAAACAGGTCAGTACAGCTCGAGTGCTGCTGGGACCGATAATGGCTTCTAGAATAATCTTATAACACATCTGGCACTCACACCAATGGGCACAAAATTGGTGCGCTCTGTACTGGACACGAGCTTGGGCCGAGGGAAGTCAATGAAATAATACTGTTTATTTTTAGTGCTTGTTCTAGAGTCATCTAAAGATGGCCGAACAAATGGTTTGTAGTCAGTGTCCTAATGAGAAGTCATTTGTTTCTTTAGAAGAAATGTTTGCCTTGCAATTTTTAGAAAGATGTATCAAGTTTCAGCAAAATCTGGCACTCATCACAGTTGTTTGCTTTAATCCAATTGTAAAATATTAGTTATAGCCGTCAAAACTTGTCCGAATATAGTGATGAACATGCACAGTGTTTTTACTACATTCACCTCATTCTTAAAATGTATATTTTTGGACGTGGTTCTAATTTGTGACACGACCTAACAATTTGAATTTCACTTTTGAACTCACAATATAAAAAAAATATAAAAAGAGTTTCTTAGTGTTGCATAGAACCAGCTCTGTATTATGGATGTGAAATATGGACAATTAGATAACAGACAAGAAAATCGTTTGGGGTTAGAGAAAAGTGATTTGACACATTTGTGGTTTCTGGTTTGAATGAGAATACCGTGGACTGCTAAAAAGAATAATAAAAACATTCTAAAAGGGGTCAACGCAAAGAAAAACGAATATTTATTTTCAGTGGGTAGAAAGAATAATTATTTTGGCTGCCATGTAAGGAGAAATGGACAAGAACTGGAATATACTTTAAGAGCTTGAGAAAAAGGAAGGAAGTTATAGCACGAGGTAAAAAGAGAGAGGGGGGAAGAGATGGAGGAAGGGGAGAGTGAGAGAGAGAGTTGGGAGAGAGAGAGGAAGAGAAAGAAGAGTGAGAGAGAGGTGGGAGAGAGAGAGGAAGAAGAAGAGTGAGAGAGAGGTGAGAGAGAGACGAAGAGGAAGAATAGTGAGAAAGAGGTGGGAGAGAGAGATAGGAAGAGGGGCGAAGAGGTAGAGAGATGGGGAAGAAAAGGAGAGAGAGGGAAATTGAGAGGGGAGAGAGGGAGGAATTTAGAGAGAGGGAGGGATTGAGGAAGAGTGAGAGAGAGGGGGAAAGAGAGGGAAGTAGAGAGAGATTGAGAGAGAGAGGAAGAGGGAAAAAGAGAGCTAGATAGAGGTGGAGAGAGAGGGAGAACGAGAGAGGTAAAGAGAAGAAGAGTGAGGGGAGAAGGGAGGGAAAGAGATGGAGAGAGAGAGGGAGGGAGAGTGAGAGAAGATAGATGACAGTTTATGTGAATGTTTTTGTCAGAAATAAAAAACATAGAAAGATATGGAGAGACATGACCACTTACGCCTGCCGGCATGGTGCTCGATGATGATGACTTTAACCCTTGTTTCCAATGACAGTTGTTGTACTTTACAAGAATACATGTCGCAGAAATATACCACATCGGATACTTTCTAGTTTAAAAATATCAATAACTGAAAACGGAAATGTTGAAATGTAATATACCAATACAACAAGAATATAGGTAGAAGCGGTTAGCGACCTACCCCTGGTGGCTTGTGCCAGCATCGGTGAACCAGAAACATTCAGACCGTATTCCGCCTCACCATGGTGCCCCCAGTAACAGACTAACCTGTCTAGTCTGGCCAAGGGAGTAGGGATCGAAGAGGGAAGGCAACCCGGTAATCAAAAATAACATGCTGAAGTCGGATGTGTTGGGCCGGAAGGCGCAAATAACAAAGTTCTACTGCAAACTACAACACAACGTATAAACACCCATTTAATGTCCTTTTAAGGGCGGATGATGAAGAGGACACCATTCATTTAGTAGACATTGAGTAGACGACACGAAGGAAGAAAATACAAATTCATATAATCAACATGAATGTATCTAACAAGAATATTCAAGCTAAATTTAATAAATTATCAAATAATAAAAACAACTAAAGTGTACATTAGATACTACCGTGTAATATGCATTTTCTGAAGGCAGGCAGCTTGGTCCTCTGTTTCATCTCACATTTTGATAGATTAGAGACACGTCATCATTTGATACGGCCGAATTTCTTCTCGGTGTTACGTCTTTATACAGAGCTTCGCAGCAGGAGGTAATCTGATCATCAGAAGTAGGCCCCAGCGTGTAAGTGTTACGGCTCTTCAACTGTTATCACTCAGCTAGAAGACTAGACTAATATTAAATGAGCAGAGTTCGCCAAAACATGTCTGCACAATTTAATAAATGCCATCTACGGACTATTTTATGTAAGTTTGATCTAATTACGGAGTGCAAGCCCTCATGTGGGAAACAACAGGTAAGAGGGAAAAGGCCGACCTGAGAAGAACATTGATCAGAGAGGCAAGAGCAGCAGGAATCGGCTCCCTTAATGAGATAGAGTTGCTTGCACAGAACAGAGACAAATGGCGAGATTTGATAAAAGATCTTTACAAGGATTGAAAACTGCTAGAATAAAAATTTTGGCAAGAGAAAGAGTATCTGTTTATGCCCAATGGGCCGGCTACGGCTCGAAAGGTCAATATATAGATAGATAGACAAATATACAGACAGACTGACAGACAGACAGTCAGACAGATAGACAGATAGACAGATAGATAGATAGATAGATAGATAGATAGATAGATAGATAGATAGATAGATAGATAGATAGATAGATAGATAGATAGATAGATAGATAGATAGATAGATAGATAGATAGATAGATAGATAGATAGATAGATAGATAGATAGATAGATAGATAGATAGATACATTATATCATTATCAAGTGGCATGCCGGTTAGCGTAGGCAATCTTCCCTCTTCACATCACTCCATCTCACATGAATGACATAATTGCAGTTGGTGATATTTTACTATTCTATTTGGAGAAGCTGTTCAATTTTGTACCTTTGTTGATTTTCCTCAGCTTCTCTTTCCATTCATTCTTCCTGTTTTTATAGTATTCTCTATGCCTTCTTTTTGCGTGACATGTCCAATAATTGTAGATTGTCTTTTCTTTATGATTTTGATGATATTTCAGGCTTCTCCGGCTGAATAAAGCATTTCTTCATTTTGTAATTTTTGCTATCCATTCTTCTTATCAACCACATCTCACCTGCCTCTAGTGTTCTTTATGTTGTCTTGCATATCCACCATGATTCGCTTCCATATAGGAGAACAGGTTCGATGTAGCACTTTACAACATGTATTCTCAAATTAATAGACAATGATTTGTTGTATAGGATGTTTTTCATATAATATATATATATATATATATATATATATACATTATATATATATCACCGAGTGCCATCTCCGCAACGAACGTTGGCAACCATGGAGCGCCATTCCGCTTTGTCTCATGCTTTGATGGTACAGGTTGTCATAGGCTGACTTGTCATCTTTTGATGTTACTCGTCCATGTTAACCTTGGTCTGCCTCTGCCTCTTTTACCATGTATTTTCCACTCCAAGATTACTTTTAGTAGGCTGTTGTATCTTTTAACATGGCCCAAAAGTCGAATTTGTCTTGTTTGAATTGTGTTTAGTACTTCTCTTTTACATTTTTATCGTTTTAAGACTTCATCGTTTGTTTCCTTTTCTTCCCATCCAATTCTACCTATTCTTCTATATATCCATATTTCTAGAGCTTTAATTTTATGTTCTGTTTTTATGTTCCTGAAACATATATATATATTTTTTAATATTATTATATGTTTATAAAAGTTTAAAGACAGAGATATATTTGAAAATGAGAAATGCAGCGTAGAACGTGGGACACATATTTGAATGTACAAATATTGTCCCTATATCAATGTAAATCCCTCGGCACCGTCGAATGAGGAAAGCAATGCAAGCACACTGTGAAAGGTAATTATTAGCGAAATGAAATATGGAAAAGTGATATTAAAAAATAATAAAATAAAAATTAAATATCTATAAGAACAGGAATATGCAGAAACATTGCCTCAAACAAATGAACAGACAAAAATTGGAAGTATGTAGGCGCACCTCATTTTCCCATATGGTTTATAATGTGACGTATTATATGACAATTTTAGTATAGGAACGCAACGTATGTGGCACTACACCTTCATGGGGGTCGTTTGCATTGGTAGGTGAAGCTGAGATTCACGTCAAAGATGGTGCTGATAGTAGTTAATATGATCTATGTATGGAACATTCTAGCAGAACAAAAATGGTGCAACATTATTTTTTATTTAGGATATTCTAACAGGACAAAAATGGTGCAACATTAATTTTTTTTATTTAGGACATTCTAGCAGGACAGAAATAGTGAAACATTAATTTTTTTTATTTAGGACATTCTAGCAGAACACAAATGAATAAACATATTTTTTTTTATTTAGGACATGTCTAGCAGGACAAAAGTGGTGCTAGATTATTTTGTTATTTAGGACATGTCTAGCAGGACAAAAGTGGTGCTAGATTATTTTGTTATTTAGGACATGTCTAGCAGGACAAAAGTGGTGCTAGATTATTTTTTTATTTAGGACAGGTCTAGCAGGACAAAAGTGGTACTAGATTATTTTTTATTTAGGACATGTCTAGCAGGACAAAAGTGGTACTAGATTATTTTTTATTTAGGACATGTCTAGCAGGACAAAAGTGGTACTAGATTATTTTTTATTTAGGACATGTCTAGCAGGACAAAAGTGGTACTAGATTATTTTTTTTAAATTTAGGACATGTCTAGCAGGACAAAAGTGGTACTAGATTATTTTTTATTTAGGACATGTCTAGCAAGATAAAAATGTGCTAGATTATTTTTTAGGACATGTCTAGCAGGACAAAAGTGGTACTAGATTATTTTTTAATTTAGGACATGTCTAGCAGGACAAAAGTGGTGCCAGATTATTTTTTTAATTTAGGACATGTCTAGCAGGACAAAAGTGGTACTAGATTATTTTTTTTTATCTTGGGCCTTCCAGATATAGCGACCTATAGATTTACTAAGGCCCACAGGTAGAAAATACAACCAGAAAACCCTGCAATTAGCGTGACGTTATTAATTAAAGACGGCAGACTTCATTCTATTTACAACCGATATACTCACTAAGCTGAAAACGTCACTCGAAGTTGGAGGTTTACTGATTTTTCCTGTCAGTCGGTAGGTCTTTGTAAATCTTTACAAGGCTATGTTCTGGCAGAACATAGGTTTCAATTAGAACATTTAAACAGAACAAAGCAGACAATGAAAAATTATATTTAACAAATTCAGCTTAATAAAGGATATAATACATTTTTACTTATGTAAGACATAGAAACGCTACAAAATTAATTTTTCAAGAAAAACAAACAATACTCAATATAATGAACATGCATTGTCGGTGACATTTGTACAGGACAAAGCAAAGGGATACACTACTGAAAGTTACAACAATTGGAGGTGGAACCTGATGCCGCAGTCAAACATGGATAACTCAGTGATTGTTTACTAGATATCCCTGATCGAGACCACAAACATTATTTTGATGGTCAATATCATCAAGTGGCATGCCCTTGCAGAACATTGCATTCATTACAGTCCGTCTGAAAGAATCTCCGTCTCTAGCCAGATCTCTCACAGAATCTTGCACTCAACACAGCCCATCTTAAAGAATATCTGGCTCTAGCCAGATCTACCTCAGAACGTTGCATTCACCACAGCCCATCTGAAAGAATCTCCGTTTCTAGCCAGATCTCCCACAGAACCTTGCATTCACCACAGCCGTCTGAAAGAATCTCCGTCTCTAGCCAGATCTCCTACAGAACCTTGCATTTACCACAGCCCGTCTGAAGGAATCTCCGTCTCAGCCAGATCTCCCACAGAACCTTGCATTTACCACAGCCCGTCTAAAGGAATCTCCGTCTCTAGCCAGATCTCCTACAGAACCTTGCATTCACCACAGCCCATCTGAAAGAATCTCCGTCTCTAGCCAGATCTCCTACAGAACCTTGCATTCACCACAGTCCATCTGAAAGAATCTCGTCTCTAGCCAGATCTCCTACATAACCTTGCTTTCATCACAGCCTATCTGAAAGAATCTCCGTCTCTAGCCAGATCTCCCACAGAACCTTGCATTCATCACAGCCCGTCTGAAATAATCTCCGTCTCTAGCCAGATATCCCACAGAACCTTGCATTCATCACAGCCCGTCTGAAATAATCTCCGTCTCTAGCCAGATATCCCACAGAACCTTGCATTCACCACAACCCGTCTGAAATAATCTCCGTCTCTAGCCAGATATCCCACAGAACCTTGCATTCATCACAGCCCGTCTGAAAGAATCTCCGTCTCTAGCCAGATATCCCACAGAACCTTGCATTCACCACAACCCGTCTGAAAGAATCTGAGTCTCTAACTAGATCTCCAACTTTTGTTGTCATGTTCAAGGCCTCCTTCATGGTTTGAAAACACCTTACCTTCCATTATTTTTCTATCCAGCCTGTTCTGTCTTTTGACATGCCCATATTATTTTAATTTCCTCTGTAGACTGTTGTTTATAAATCAGGACTTGTTAATGTTTAAATCTTTTAATGTCTTCATTGCTGTATTTTATTATCCAAGGTATCGTAAGGATGTATTTGTTGTATTTTGTTTCGAATGAATGGATTTTCTCCCTTGCTATTGCGAGATTTCAATGGTATTGATTCATAAATGTTTGAAAACTCACTTGAAGTAATTATGAAAAACCTTTTTTAATGGAGATATGATTAAGAAGTTTGTTTAATTAGCAAGTTAACGATTTATGTGTGTGTGTATATATAGCTCACTTTCATAACAGCAATGAGTCTACACAAAGTGCACTGATTCCGAATCAGCCACTCAGTCTCATCAGTGCGGACACTTATCTGAGGGAATTATGAAAGTTCCTTTGAGGCAGTTCTCTCCACGAGTGATGATAAAAGAAAATTCCGAGGCGAAGTGGAGGGAATTGGAGAAGTAAACGATAAACATTGATGAGAGTTGCCACGAAAGAAAAAGTAAGAATCATACACAGACGTGAATGAATAAATAAGATTGAGGCTAAATTATATATTAAGAAAATAGAAATCACGATCGAATCAGGGAGAGATAGATGGGGGACTAGAAAGATAAGAAGGTATTTGTTATATATGGATTGAAAACCCCGTGATTCGCTTCGGGCGGTAGAAGAGTATTTGTGGATGTAAAGCGTACAAGGACACAGAGGCGTTCTGTAACATGCGCCTTGCTTGTTTGTGATGGATTAGTGAGGACGCATCCTAAGGGAGGTATTTGAGAGTATAACAGGTCGATACATCAAATAATCATAGAAGTTCACATGTGGTCTAAATGTTCCGAACAACACCACTAAAGTGGAACATTTGTTCTCAAGAACTTCTAACGTCGAAGATAATTATTGAAACCTTTGAAGAAATCGTTCATTAAAATGCTTGACGTTTCTTCTTCACAGGACGATTTAAACGTGTCCGCTTCTTGTCTTTCACTTTGACCCAACTATGACATTTACAGTAAATATTAAATAACATGATACATCGCTGGGATAATTCATCATTATTTCTGTCATTGAATAACATGATACATCGCTGGGATAATTAATCATTATTTCTGTCATTTCTAGAACAAAAACGTCCTTGGCATTTTCTTGTTAATTTCCTTTCCCTCATTTTGAAAGCTGTGACATCTTCAGTTTCCCGGTAATCAGGATCTGATACTTTACCTCTTTTTTGTTGGTTAAGATAATGATTTTAGGGAAATAAACTTCGTTAGTGATTTCCCTTCATGCTGTTCACGATTTACCTTCATTTTGTTCGTTATTTCCCTTCATGTTGTTCATGATTACCCTTTATTCTGTTCATGATTACACTTCATTTTGTTCATGATTTTCCCTCATGTTGTTTATGATTTCCCTTAATTCTGTTCGTGATTACACTTCATTTTCTACATGGTTAATATTCATTTTGTTCATGATTACACTTCATGTTGTTCATGATTACATTTCAATTTGTTCATGATTTCCCTTCATGTTATTCATGATTTCCCTTCATTTTGTTCATGATTTCCCTTCATGTTATTCATGATTTCCCTTCATTTTGTTCATGATTTCCCTTCATGTTGTTAATAATTTCCCTTCATTTTGTTCGTGATTTCCCTTCATTTTGTTCGTGATTTCCCTTCATTTTGTTCGTGATTTCCCTTCATGTTGTTCATGATTTCCCTTCATGTTGTTAATAATTTCCTATCATTTTGTTCGTCATTTCCCTTCATGTTGTTCGTGATTTTCCTTCATGTTTTTCACTATTTCCCTTCATGTTAATAATTGTCCTTCATGTTGTTCATGATTTCCCTTCATGTTAATAATTTCCCTTCGTGTTGTTCATGATTTCCTTTGGTGTTGTTCATTATTTACATTCATGTTAATAATTTCCCTTCATGCTGTTCTTAATTTCCCTTCATGTTAATAATTTCCCATCATTTTTTTCGCAATTTCTCTTCGTGATGTTCATTGTTTCCCTTCATGTTAATAATTTCCTTTCATGTTGTTGATTATTTCACTTCATGTTAATAATTTCCCTTAATGTTGTTCATGATTTCCCTTCGTGTTGTTCATTATTTCCCTTCATGTTAATAATTTCCCTTCATGTTGTTCATGATTTCCCTTCATGTTGTTCATTATTTCCTTTCATGTTAATAATTTCCCTTCATTTTGTTCGTGATTTTCATTCATGTTATTCATGATTTCCCTTCGTGAACATTATTTCCCACTAATTTGTTCATGATTTCACTTTATGTTGTTCGTAATTTACGTTCATTTTATTCGTGATTTCCCTTCATATCGCTCATGATTTCCCTTCGTGTTTTTCATTATTTCTCTTCATGTTAATGATTTCCTTTCATGTTGTTCATGATTTCCCTTCATGTTTTCCCTTCATGTTTTTCATTTTCTTTCATGTTAATGTTTTCCCTTAATTTGTTCGTGATTTTCCTTCATGTTGTTCATGATTTCCCTTCATGTTGTTCATGATTTCCCTTAATTTTGTTCGTGATTGCCCATCATGTTTTTCATGATTTCACTTCATGTTGTTCATGATTTCCCTTCATTTTGTTCGTGATTTCCTTTCATGTTTTTCATTATTTCCTTTCATGTTAATAATTTCCCTTCATGTTGTTCATGATTTCCCTTCGTGTTGTTCATTTTTTTTCCATTCATGTTAATAATTTCCCTTCATGTTGTTGATTATTTCACTTCATGTTGTTCATGATTTCCCTTCGTGTTGTTCATTTTTTTTTCCTTCATGTTAAAAATTTCCCTTCATTTTGTTCGTGATTTCCCTTCATGTTGTTCACGATTTCCCTTCATGTTGTTTTAATTTACGTTCATTTTGTTCGTGATTTCTCTTCATATCGCTCATGATTTATCTTCGTGTTTTTCATTATTTCTCTTCATGTTAATGATTTCCCTTCATGTTGTTCATGATTTCCCTTCATGTTCTTCATGATTTCCCTTCATGTTTTTAATTTCCTTTCATGTTAATGCTTTTCCTTAATTTGTACGTGATTTTCCCTCATGTTGTTCATGATTTCCCTTCATGTTTATGATTTCCCTTCATTTTATTCATGATTTCCCTTCATGTTGTTCATGATTTCCATTCATGTTGTTCATGATTTCCCTTTATGTTGTTCATGATTTCCCATCATGTTTTTCATGATTTCCTTTCATGTTGTTCATGATTTCCCTTCATGTTGTTCATGATTTCCCTTCATTTTGTTCGTGATTTCCTATCATGTTTTTCATGATTTCACTTCATGTTGTTCATGATTTCCCTTCATTTTGTTCGTGATTTGCTTTCATGTTTTTCATGATTTCCTTTCATGTTGTTCATGATTTCCCTTCATGTTGTTCATGATTTCCCTTCATGTTTTTCATGATTTTCCTTCATGTTGTTCATAACCGTAGCACAAACATCATGGCTGTGACGGTGAAGTGTTACTTTTCCTTCATTTTGCAGAAAATAGACGCTTTCTTTAACAGGAAATCGAGATAGCGTTTTGGTCTTTCTGTCACGTGACCTGTTTATTTTTACAATTATTGGACTGCGACTGTTTTCAACAAACAACTTGTAATTATACTGAAATCAACCAACGGTGGGGTGTAACATACATTTCTACAAAGTATGGTGACAGCTGTACAAAAAAGGGAACTAAACATAATCATAACGTTCCGGCCTGCACGTAGACTTCAGAAAACAGGAACAACAAGATGGCCAACGAAAAGAAAATAAATCAAACTACATTTTCTAGAGTAACGAGAGAGTAACTATGTGCAAGGTCAAGGGAAATTAAAGATTGGAGTTGCAACCCCGAACAAATATTTACTGAAGGCGGATGCATTGGTCCCCAGAGTGGAAAATAGCACAACACAATCAGATAATGGGTGAACGTAAAAAAGTAAAGTAAAATACCCCTGTCACGCCAAGTGGCGTATGGGGAATATGGTGTTAGTGATATTCCCTATACGCCACTATATAGACGTGTATATAGTGGCGTATAGGAAATATATATATGACCCTTTTCGTCTTGTCAGACGGTCTAGTGGAGGCTATTGCGTATTTTTTTGAGGTATTGTGTTTCTTCCTCATTTCACTTTGCCTACTCTGCCTGGGCACAGGATATGGAGATAGTGCTTTACCCAGTCGCACTATCCCCCTCTCGACTTCGTTTCAAGGATTTCCGAAGGAGGGACAAAGTCCATACGTTCGAATTGAAAGAAGGTGCAGGGGATGCCAGAAAGACGATTAACGCTGTCTACTGCCTTAGGGTCCCTCCCTCCGGATGTTTACTCTGAGTGTACTCCCATAACCTTCGATTCTAACTAGAAACTAGTCCACAAGGTAGTGGAGGGTTTTGTGGTCGAAGTTTCACTTCTTCTAGACGGGTTCTATAGGAAATATCACTAACATAAAATCATACATTTTACAGACCTTCAGCACAGGATTTTTGGGATAATGTGGTCGGTATTACGCCTGTGCCGCTTTACTTTCCCAGAAAAAAAATCCGGTACCCATTTAAGGCTGGGTGAACCCGGAAGCCGTCGGTTGGGATCGAACCCTACCTCTTGTCCTTTGTAGTCCAGCTCACTAACCACTGAGCTATCGCGGCAAGATTGGAGCTGCAACCCCGAACAAATATGTACTGAAGGCGGATGCATCGGTCCCCACAGTGGAAAACAGCACAACACAATCAGATAATGAGTGAACATACAAAAATAATAATAAATGCTGCGTGTTGAATTAGCATAGCAGAAATATTGCAGCCAGTGCCAGCTGGTAACAAGGTGCTATTGTGTGGATCTCTCAACGTTTATTGCTCGATTCGGGGTGTTGCGTGGTCTAGATGTAAGACGTCGGCCTCTAGACACAGAAAGTCCCGGGATTGATTCCCACCACAGGCAGAGGAAAATATGAAGGAAAAACAATAGTAGTGAGATCTGATGTCTAGCCCTCTCTGGGTAGTGAGATCTGACGTCAAGCTCTCTCTGAGTAGTGAGATCTGATGTCTAGTCCTCTCTGGGTAGTGAGATCTGATGTCTAGCCCTCTCTGGGTAGTGAGATCTGATGTCTAGCCCTCTCTGGGTAGTGAGATCTGATGTCTAGCCCTCTCTGGGTAGTGAGATCTGATGTCTAGCCCTCTCTGGGTAGTGAGATCTGATGTCTAGCCCTCTCTGGGTAGTGAGATCTGATGTCTAACCCTCTCTGGGTAGTGAGATCTGATGTCTAGCCCTCTCTGGGTAGTGAGATCTGATGTCTAACCCTCTCTGGGTAGTGAGATCTGATGTCTAGCCCTCTCTGGGTAGAGAGATCTGATGTCTAGCCCTCTCTGGGTAGTGAGATCTGATGTCTAGCCCTCTCTAGGCAGTGAGATCTGATGTCTAGCCCTCATGGCAAACGGTGATAAACAGAAGGTTCCGTGTGCACGTTAAAGAACGAAGCCTTGACAGTTGCAAATGGAAAATAATGATCACAAAAATGGCCGTTACCCATACAACTTTAATCAGAACGTTAAAACTCTCCAGGATAAAAAAAAAATTATACTGCCTCTGAAGTCGATGAATATCTGCCTTTACGGCGGGGGCACGTGAGCACACGTCTACCAGTGGGAAAAATAAGGGGAAAAAGTGATATTCATGGAAGTTCAGTCCCTCGGGACTTGGCTGGTAACATAAAGCGACCGAAGGCAAACAAACACTCCTCGCTACCAGTAGACTAATGTGAATATTGTTTATCCAGGATTTCTGCTGGACCGCTTTAATCAATCCGCTTTAATCAATGATTAATATAAACATGATGGGACCACCAACCAGGTTCTAGATGAAGGGACAGACAGCAAGCATATAAGCACATGTAAAAGCAATCAATGGAAAATAGTATTTTATTATGTTTACAGAATTTGTTTATTGTAAATATTGACACGTACAGACACATAATGCAAACACATAACAGCAGCAGCAAATATTGACACGTACAAACACATAATGCAAACACATAACAGCAGCAGCAAATATTGACACGTACAAACACATAATGCAAACACATAACAGCAGCAGAGGAGAAAAAGGATACAAATTATATCTATCTTCACCGCTGAAAGTTAAATGAGGAAGGAATGAATAATGGAGTGAAATAATTACATTATTACTGTTGAATTGCAGCCAACAAAATTTATGACAAGACCCGTGGAGAGAAAATAAAAACGGACAACATTCCAACTAGTGTGACGTTTTCAGCTATGTGAGCTAGAGACAGCTGTCGTCACTCTACACACAATAGCCCCCGCATACATAGCTGGAAACATCACACTTGTTGGATATTTTCTGGGATTTTCCTCTGAGGTGGCTCGCCTAAGTGAATCTAATGTTGGCTGTGGTTGTAACATAGTCCCTTAGATCAATCACAGCTGTTTGTTGATAATATTTGAGTAATTTTGAGAAATGTTCTCAGTTCTAAAATATGACTAGAGCATAATTGTTCTAAAAACAAATTAATAATGGACATAGGAGAAGACGCTTTAAGTGAATTTGTTGAACATTTGTGGTTAAACTATGATTATTTTTACACTAGTAAGGGTTAAATTTGTCAGGTTTCAAATATTTAACCTCATGAACGTTATTGGACCAAAACATCAACAGTTACAGTTATGGCAGGCCCCGGTATCACTGCAAACGAATTAAAATCCATAATTGCTCAACCACCCGTGCCAGTGGAATCATCCGAATTACTATATCTCCCAAACCAAGAAAGGTAACCGCAGTCCCGATCATAGCAGTCTCAGCACAAGCCAAAAGACATAAGGTGAAACTGCACAGAAAGTGAACACAACCGTCTGTTCCCTGTCATACAACAGTACATATATCAACAGTATAACAATTAACTATTCTAGAATATT
Organism: Megaustenia siamemsis; assembly: GCA_032433765.1. NCBI lineage: Eukaryota > Metazoa > Mollusca > Gastropoda > Stylommatophora > Ariophantidae > Megaustenia > Megaustenia siamemsis. The sequence goes on along the minus strand of JAVIAB010000059.1, from coordinate 9,462,887 downwards.
CATATCTTTGTCCAGTGTCACAATTCTGAACCACTCCAAAAACATCAGTCTCAAGAATAAGTGGAACGTAGCTTCATCAGCACATCACTTATAAACGTAGAACCGATTTGATGTTTAGAACTAAAAAACCACTCTGAGATAAATGCAAACAGCTGTTTCTTACGCGTTTGAATAGCGCGTGGATGTCACGAGGAAATAACCGTGATCGGTGTGCAGAAATCACACACCATCGTTTCACCATCTGGCACTCTTTTCGAAAATTCAGTGCCTCATCAAATATGTAATGGATGTGATCAACAGCGATCTATAGTCTTAATAAGACTAATCGAGATTTTAATGCAATTTTTCTATTTTGACACTAAACGACAACAGTGTAATGTACAAATATTATTATTATTATTATTATTATTTCTTTCCTAGTTTGTCTTTCAGCATCGAAGCAAGATATAATTTGCAGTTTTTTGCTCTTCTATAGGCCTCTCCTGCTGTTATGTTTCCTAGTGTTTTTAATATTCCATCACTCGTGTTCGACCCTTGGGTCTGGTGTTCTAGAAATGTTTATTGAAAGCTCGTTGTGTTGTGTTTTGATCTGTCTGTCATATCACGCGCCCGAATCATTTTATGCTTTCTCTTTATGTATTCTATGGCGGGAATTATTCCTAGCTTTTTTCTCAGTTCTTCATTTCTGATCTCATCTCTCGGGCTGTTTCCTGTCATTCGTCTGACACATTATATCCCGGTGGTGGCTATTTTTCGTATTGTTTTCATCTGGAGTCAAGTATTAGTAGCGCAACGTCGGTGTGAAGTTTGTATAGCAGAGTGCCCGTTTTGCCTCTAGTTTTATTTCTTTACTGGACAAATCGCATCTTGAGTCTAATCCTGCTGCTTGTGAATTGTTGTGTGTGTGTGTGTGTGTGTGAGTGTGTGTGTGTGTGTGTGTGTATGTGATCGTAATTGGATCTAGGTAACTAAGAAGGAGCTTGACGTAGTTGTGACCATTTTATCAAAACGTATGTACACAATGAATCAAATTATAAGCTCTAGTACTTTATTCCTCATAAACTACCCTTTGTATAGTACCAAAAAAGTAAATAATCCCCGTCACGCCAGGTGGCGTATAGGGAATATGGTGTTAGTGACCATAAATATTACAGACTCTTCAGCACATGATTTTTTGGGGTAATATGGTCGGTATTATGCCCGTGCCGCTTTAATTTCCCAGAAAAATACGGTACCTTTTTAGGGCTGGGTGAACCCGGAAGCCCGTCGGTTGGGATCGAACTTGCCCTTTGTAGTCCAGTTCACTAACCGCTGAGCTATCACAGCTTTCTGCCCTTTGTATGATGAGGATTTTTTTCTTCTTGTACTGTATATAAACTAGCGTTACGATTCATCATTTGCTAACTGGTAATCCGTTGTTTCTGTTATATGTTTCCTAAGCAAGATCTTTCGGGTAGAAACGTTTGTTGCCTAGTCTTATTATTTTGTCAGTGAAGCTGTAATATACCATTTATTTATTTGTCGACTTTGACGAATTTACCAACGGGTAGAATGAACCTCTTGTACAACCAACAAACTTGTAGAATGAACCTCTTGTACAACCAACAAACTTGTAGAATGAACCACTTGTACAACCAACAAACTTGTAGAATGAACCTCTTGTACAACCAACAAACTTGTAGAATGAACCACTTGTACAACCAACAAACTTGTAGTAGAATGAACCTCTTGTACAACCAACAAACTTGTAGAATGAACCTCTTGTACAACCAACAAACTTGTAGAATGAACCTCTAGTACAACCAACAAACTTGTAGAATGAACCTCTTGTACAACCAACAAACTTGTAGAATGAACCTCTTGTACAACCAACAAACCTGTAGATTGAACCACTTGTATAACCAACTAACCTGTAGAATGAACCTCATGTACAACCAACTAACGGTAGAATGAACCTCATGTACAATCAACTAACCTGTAGAATGAACCTCATGTACAACCAACTAACCTGTAGAATGAACCTCATGTACAACCAACTAACCGGTAGAATGAACCTCATGTACAACCAACTAACCGGTAGAATGAACCTCTTGTACAACCAACTAACCGGTAGAAGACACCTCATGCACTCATTAGACTAGTTGCCCGATCATGCTTTATACATTCTTATAGTAAAGATGAAATCCTTAGAGGCAATAATATTTTTATATATTTACTTATATTTATTATATTTTTAAAAATATTTATAATAAGATTTATATACATAAAAATGTATTACCATTTGTTATTCAATTATTTTGTTGTTTGTTTGTGTGTGCCCTATTCATTTCAGTGGCTTTTCAGCCATTTTATCCTAAATACGTTTTATTCTTTCCCATTTTATTATTTCAATAACTGTGGGTTCGTAAAATATTCATTGAAACTTTGTTATACATCGTACAACAACGGTCATCGCAAAAATATAACTTGCGTATCGTATCGTAGTTTAATTATTCTACGCTCAAGGGAAATAACAAATAAAATACTGAGGGAAAATTACATTGGCCAATGAGAACGGAGACATAAAGTTGTCCGCCCCTCCTGGTAATTCAATAGACAAGTTTTGAAAAATCGATTCTGTTTGGCCTCTGTTAGGGCCGTTAACGTAATAAGATTCTCGTTATGTTCCTATTGGTGTAGGTGATAAGTAAAGAAGAGGAGTGGTGATAAGGGAAGGGAGTACGATAAGAGAAGGACGTTGTGGTAGATAATTATAATGAGAAAGGGTGAAAAGCAAGGAGATATAAAAGAGGGGAGGATTGTTATAGAGACATGGCATGATAACAGAAATGAAGTGCAATGAAAGATACACAGGTTGTAATAAGATAACTGGAGAGTGGTAATTCTAGTATGAAATGTGAGATCACAAATGTGATAATATCATCATCATCATCATCATGTACCATACCGCTTGACGTATGCGATCATATCGTTCCACAATCTTCTACCCACAATCTATCGTATCAATACTGTTGTTGACTTTTCCATGCCATGACACCAATTTGTCTAGTATTTTCTCTCTTTGTCGTCCACGATGTGTGATAAAATAAAAGTATGAAAATATAAGAGAGGTAATATTAAGTAAGTTCATAATTAAATAGAGAACAATAATTTGATAAAGAGCTAAGAGTATAGATGAGAGATTAAATATGACATGAAGAATTAGTCAGAAGAGAGAATAGATTTTATGTATATATATAGCCTTAGGCATCTTGACATATGGTTGGTAGCAAGCAATCACAATAAGCGATTAGATTGGTAAAATAGTAGTGTCTTATGATGGATGTTTTTCTACTGAAGTTTCTCTGATGGCTGAATCTGCCAATATTGGATAGACAGAGTCTATCGCAGAATGAATAAGATATATATTTGTGGTATCTGGCCTTGTCTCCTTTCTCCTGATTCCTTTTTCTTCTGAATTTGATATCAACGCTGCCTCGAATGTTGCTGTGTCATTTTTTTTCTCTTTTGTTTTCCGTGAGAACGAGTGTGGTACGACATAATGAATTTGATTCCGAGAGAATGAAATTATGTTGTATATGTCCATATACGTTAAACCATCAACACTGAACTATGAGAGTGTCCATTAGAACACAGGTAACTTATGTATGATCTCAACACAGAGGACGAACACTGTAACACTGATAGGCATCCGTAAATCGTGCTCAAGTGCGTACTCGTGACACGGGATAATGACTAAGTGATTTACTTATATCTGCACTGAAGATCAATTTCAGTTTGACATGATGAGAAAAGCTTGGCATAATTTTGTCTATTCTTCATCATCCTTTATTTTTCCTTTCTGTTCTTGACCGTCTGCCAAGCCCTCTGTCTGGTATCTTTGTCTCTGGTATTAATTACTGTTAAATAAAGAAATAGTTGCAGCTCATTCATACATTTATTTTCAAATAATGTGCATTCACTTAAATTTACCGCCAAAATGCATATTTTCTTTTTCTACTTCTAGGGGGTGCCCTGTCCAACTTTATCAGCTATGGTTCTGGATCACTACCCTACGTGGATGACCGCCCCATCTATGTCAAGACAATGTTTGGCCTTGATCTTGGCGCCTGTGCCCAGGTGTGTCTGTCACAGACGACCTTCGAGTGTGCCAGCTTCGACTATTCGTTTGGGGATCGATCCTGTCATATGAGCCGCTACGTGGCTTCTAATGTGGGCGGTATCGATAATGACAACATGCCCACGTACAGAATCATGCACTACGAGAAGAAAGGTCAGTAACTCGTGACATTACTTTACTTAATTGTTTCCCCCTTGCATGACGTCTAATATCTGCAGTGATTTGATGAATTAGAAAGTGGCAACTGAGCAGCGGAGTTGTCATCCTTGATTATACGAGCGCGTAATTATGATAAGAAACAGGTTGAATGTCTCAGAAATGTACGAGGTTAACTGAAAAATGTTGACAGTTTCATGAATAGCTTGAGCAGAGTGATGAAGACGTTCTTAATGAAGGGGAGGTCAGTGCAAAAATATAGCTTATTACCAGTATCTTCTTCTTTCTTTCCTCATTTGTCTTTCAACTCTGAGGGGAGATATAATTTGCGGTCTTTTGCTCTTTTGTTGGCCTCTGCTGCTATTATGTTTCCTAGGGTTTCTAATATTTCATCAAATGCATCTTTTTAATGGTCGCCCTTTGGGTCTGGTTTCTCACAACGATTATTGAAGTGTGTTATTATCGCCGAGTTGTGTTTTGATATTTCTGACTTATTACATGGCCAAACCAATTAATCAGTTTTTTCCTTTATGTATTCTATGGTGGGAATTACTCCTTGCTTTTTCTCAGTTTTTCATTTCTGATCTCATCTCTCATGCTGTATCCTGTCATTCGTCTAACACATTTCATCTCAGTAGAGGTTATTTTTCTTATTGTTCTTGCATCTAGGGTCCAGGTCTGACATTGGTATCAAACGTTGGTATGAAGATTGTATTGTAGACTATGTCTATCTCCATATTCTGTAATTTCACTGAGCACAGAATGTGTATCCCTTACCGACCTGCTAAGTCTGTCCTAAGTTAAGGGCTTAATTTAGAAACGTACGTGGTGGGCAGCAAATATTTATCATTTCTATTGTTGACCTTCTCCCAAGCCATTCTCTTAAGCTGTCTTATATCTTTTTTTTTTTTTTTTTTTTTTTTTTTTGCTTTCCTCTGTCTTTTAGTTCCCTAATTTTCCCCAGTTGTTACTATATATTCCAGCTGTTTCCCTTCTCATCACATGGTCAAAAATGGATAATTATTTCTTCCTAATATTGGAAGTCTATCTATACTGGGAGCAAACAGCAATAATAAAATATAACAAAGAGAACGCTACACTCATTGATATAAAAAGAGGAGTAAGACAGGGATGCATCCTATCACCAAGCTTGTTCAATCTATACACTGAGCAAATCTTTAAAAACATCATAGAGATGCCAGGCCTACAAATTAATGGAAAGATAATCAATAACCTAAGATATGCTGACGATACTGTACTACTAGCAGAAAATCCTAAAGACCTACAACAATTACTTAATGAAATAAACATGACAAGCAAAAAATATGGACTAGATATGAACATCAAAAAGACTAAAACTATGATCATAAACAAAGAAAATACTCAAAACCCACAAGTGGATATCAAAATAGAAGGAATAGACCTTGAGACAGTTCAGAACTATAACTACCTTGGACATACTATAACCAGTGATGAAAAATGTACAACTGAAATAAACAAAAGAATAGGAATGGCAAAAAGTAATTTTAATGTTATGAAGGACATACTAACATCAAAACAAATAACACCAAAGCTAAAACTAAGAATAGCAAAATGTTACATCTTCTCAATATTCCCATATGGTGCTGAAACATGGACATAGACAAGAAAACAGAACAGAGAATTGAAGCCTTCGAAATGTGGATTTATAGAAGAATAGGTAGAATTGGATGGAAGGAAAACAAAACAAACGACGAAGTCTTAAAACAACTAAAAATGAAAAGAGAACTTCTGAACACAATTAGAACAAGACAAATGCGATTCTTGGGCCATGTTAAAAGACACAACAGCCTACTGAAAGTAATCCTGGAGGGGAAAATACAAGGTAAAAGAGGCAGAGGCAGACCAAGATTAACATGGACGAGTAACATCAAAAGATGGACAAATCAACCGATGACAACCTGCACCATCAAAGCAAGAGATAGAGCAGAATGGCGCTCCATGGTAGCCAATCTTCGTTGCGGAGACGGCACTCAATGATGATGATGAATATTGGAAATTAGCTGTCTTTTTGCTTTGACCTTTTTCAGAATGTTTTCATTACTCTTCTTAGCTATCCATGGTATTCTCAACATTCTTCTGTAAAACCACATATCTACAGCTTTCTGTGGTTTTTCCTCTCTGTTGTCTTATTGTCCATCATTTACATCCATATGTTAAGACTGGCTCAACATCACATTTAAGAACTCTTTTTCTTGTTTCTATTGTCAAAAAATGGATTGCATAGTATCTTCCTCATTTTTTGGAAATCTGCTTTTGCCTGAGCCATTCTACATCTCACCTCTGTTGTACACCTACCATCTGAAGTTAACATTGTTCCCAGATATTTAGATTCATTTACCTGTTTTAATATTCTTCCATTTGTCGTTATTGTGCACTGCAGTGTTGTCTTGTTTGTTGTTACTAACATTACTTCTGTCATTTTGTTATTAAGGCTGAGTCCTTTATTTTTGCTTTCTTTCACTATAATGTATAACATTTCTTGTAACTCATTTTCACTCTTAGCGATTAACACTGTATCATCAGCATACCTTAGATTATTTATATTATGACCTCCAATTGTTATTCCAGGCATGCCCCTTATGGATCTTAAAATAATCTCACTATAAATATTAAACAAATCTGGTGACAGCACACAACCTTGCCTAACACCCTAATTTATTTGTTGAAACATTTCCAATTGACTTCCAGCTCTTATGGCCGCTGTTTGTTGCCAGTATATGTTCTTTATTATTCTTAGATCTTTGCTGTCTACATTTATGCCTTCTAAAATTGTGATTATTTCTTGGTGCTTTACTTTATCAAATGCCTTGGTGTAATCTATGAAACATAGGTATAGATCTGTTTTCACCTCTATGGCTCTTTCTACTAAAGATCTTATGTTATAAATGGCATTGCTTGTTCCTTTATCTCTAACAAAACCACACTGTTCATCGCTAATTTCTGGACTGAATTTGTTTCGCACTCTTCGCATGAAGATCCTTAGTAATATCTTAGTGATGTGACTCATAAGGCTTATTGTGCGATGATCATCGCATTAAATCGCACCAGGTTTCTTTTGTAGGGCTATGAATATTAATTTGAGCATGTCGTCTGGTATATAACCGCTATTGTAGATATCATTCAATATTTTTGTTATTATATCTATTCCAAAATCACCCATGGCTTCAATCTCTTCTTTAGTTATATTACCTGGGCCAGGAGCTATTTCGCAAGGCGTCTTCCACTTTATCTTTGAGTATTTCTAGCACTTCTCTATTATCCTTAATATTTACTTGTGTTAGTTCATCGTCATAATGATCTTTAATGTATTATGTCCATCGTTCCCTTTTGCTTTCTTGTTCAATCAACAGTTCTCCTTCATTTGATCTACACCTTCCAGTTTTTGATTGCGTTTTTCTTCCTGTTTATTCTTCAATGTGTTTGTATATAACTGTGGCACATCTGTTTTATGTTGCACCTCATTCTCTTTGCATCACATTTAGCCATGCTTCTTTTGCTTCAATGCATTTTATTACAATTTTTAAAAATCTCTTATACCGGTCTTTATTATCCGTATTTCTTCTTCTTGTATCCACTAGCTTTTAAAACATCTGAAATCCATTTCCTTCTTGAATTTGTTCTCATTGGCGGTATGAACTCACTTTCAATTTCCCACTGTTCATCAATGCTTTGTATCTTCTCTATTGCATTGTACCGGTTGTGAAATGTGATGCTATATTTATATTGTAACCTCTTGTCTGATTTGAGTAAATCTAAATTTAAGTTGATATTACCCGAGGCTCGTTTTGCTGTTTTTAATGTTACTCTAAGCTTTCCCACAACTGGTACAATCACTATAATTATTCATATTTAATGTTCTTATTTCAAGAAGGGTTAACTCATATTCGCTGTAATTACTCTTGCTTGATGTTTTTACATCAGCATCGCAAATTCATGTCGGAGTTATCGGTCTTGCTGCAATGATTTTTAATTTTCCTGATGGTCGTTTGACATGCTCAGAGGTCATTGACACATCTTTATGCATATGATGAGAACACTTTGATTAGGTCACATGATTAGGTCACATGATTGGTTCATTCACTTTGATGAATGTTATTGTGTTAACCTTGCACCATCTTGGATGTAGTCCGTAGTAGTTAACAGAAGATATATCAACATAAAGTAGACTATGCTGCTTGGTTTTCATATCTATTGTTTTACATTTTTCTGAGTAATCTTCAGCTGAACTTACTCTATTTTTCTTAGATAAAATCATCAGCTGAACGTACCTTATTTTTCTCAGATAAAATCTTCAGCTGAACTTACCCTATTTTTCTTAGATAAAATCATCAGCTGAACGTACTCTATTTTACTCAGATAAAATCTTCAGCTGAACTTACTCTATTTTTCTCAGATAAAATCTTCAGCTGAACTTACCCTATTTTTCTCAGATAAAATCTTCAGTTCAACGTACCCTATTTTTCTCAGATAAAATCTCCAGCTGAACTTACCCTATTTTTCTCAGATAAAATCTTCAGCTCAACGTACCCTATTTTTCTCAGATAAAATCTTCAGCTGAACTTACCCTATTTTTCTCAGATAAAATCTTCACCTTATCTTACTCTGTTTTTCTCAGATAAAATCTTCACCTTATCTTACTCTATTTTTCTCAGATAAAATCTTCAGCTCAACGTACCCTATTTTTCTTAGATAAAATCTTCACCTTATCTTACTCTATTTTTCTCAGATAAAATCTTCACCTTATCTTACTCTATTTTTCTCAGATAAAATCTTCACCTTATCTTACTCTATTTTTCTCAGATAAAATCTTCAGCTCAACGTACCCTATTTTTCTCAGATGGAATCTTCACCTTATCTTACTCTATTTTTCTCAGATAAAATCTTCAGCTTATCTTACTCTATTTTTCTCATATATCAATGTATGATTTAATTTGATCAAACGCCAGATTCTTTCATATCGATTTGCTCCATGTCAACTGCATTATGTTTTATCAATGTTTGTTATTGATGTATATTATACATTTGCGTCTGTGCTTCTTTAATTAACTTTTATTCTTCGGCTTGTTTGCCCTTTTATAGAATTATATTATTTATATTGTCCGTATTGTCTGCGCTTGATATTTATTTGTTTATTTATTACATGTTTTTATTTGTTAAACTATATATATATATATATTTTGCTTCGCATTTACATCCATTAAAGTTTTGATGATCGATCACCTTCAGTCTCAGAGCTCTTTACATAGTCTGCGTTTGTGACGGTAATCTATTTCAATTATATTATTATTGTTTCATGGAATTTCTTCATTATTTTAAATAGCTTATCGTCTGAGGGTGTAATACAACTTTTCTCTTTTTATATAACTGTTCGTTATGTGTGAAGACACGGCCAGCCCCTAGAAAAACGAGTCCACCTCGCAGTTATTGATAACAACCCGTCGTCTGTCTCTTCCTTATATTATAATGTCAATTTTCTTATTTCGGGTCTGCTGAAATGTCTTGTTATTTCCCAATAAATCTTTCAGTTTATAACAAAGTCGTTGACGGATAGGTCCCAAATCTAGGCTGCACTGGAAGCTTCTATTTATCTAAGAAAACGTAACATCAATCAACAATTTCTCATTTTTCGTTTTATTCAGTTTGTTCCGTCTTTTCTTGGAAGATTGTCCTGGTATGTGTGTGTGTTTCCGATGTAGACAGATTAGATAAAGATAGTCCACTTCTGTTTGTTTTAGGCCCTACATGACTGTAAAGCCCTGACTGGTGTCCCTTTGTTGGTTTGTCGTATTAAATCTTGTAAATATACTCACAATATATCAATATATTTGTATATCTGTTTGTCTGCCTTTCTCCTTCTATCTTAGACTAGCATATTTTGTCTGTCTCATGGTTTCAGTTGATTTTATTCTACAGGGTGTCCAGACAAATGTACCCACTATTCCCCCAATTCCCACCTCCACCAAAGTTGAGATAAATATCACGAGCAATGGTTTCAGATCAACTGCAACGCTTTCAAGTTAAATATTTTAAGCGTGCGCAAACACACAAACACATTGTTGGTATTTATTTATTTGCAAAACTGTGTTAAATACAAACATAAAAATGTTTAACTCCAATGTTAAATCAGACCTATTCAGCTGTGAAACGTGGAGAACAACAAAAAATGACAATCATGAAGATTCAGACTTTCATTTATGGATGGTCTCGCAGAATAAAAGGATGGAAATGGAAGGACAAAATGACTGCGGTAGTGTTACGCAAAAGTGCCAGTCAGATACCAGTGGACGAAGAGATATATCGAAGAAGACGATGACGCTGAATATAACACATATTGCCGAAGCCAACAGAGAGTTTTACACGACAGGGTCTTCTCTTTAAATCCCCAGGGGAAAAATACAAAGAGGAAGACCAAAATATTCTTTAAGAAGATAGGTGGAAGCAGTGATGAAGATGATGCGGAAGACATGGAATGATCTTAAAAGAATGGCAAGAAACAGAAGGGCTTGGAAAGTGTTTGTTGAAGACCTATGCTCCACAGGGAACTGAAAGTGTTTGTTGAAGACCGATGATCCACAGGGAACTGAAAGTGTATGTTGAAGACCGATGATCCACAGGGAACTGAAAGTGTATGTTGAAGACCTATGCTCCACAAGGAGCTGAAAAATAAGAAGACACACATTGTTGTCTTTGTATTTATTTATTTGCAAAATTCTTTATACCATTTAACATGTGTGTTTTGTGTGGTATACTATGCAATCCTTTTTTGACAATAGAAACAAGAATAAAAGTTCTTAAATGTTATATAGGGCCAGTCGTAACATATGGATGTGAATCATGGACAATAGGACAACAGACAAGAAAATCACTGGAGTGTGTAGAAATGTGGTTTTACAGAAGAATGTTGAGAATACCATGGACAGCTAAGAAGAGTAATGTAAACGTTCTGAAAGAGGACAAAGCAAAGAGAGAGCTAATTTTCAATATTAGGAAGAAACAATCATCATTTTTTTCGGCCATGTTATGAGAAGAGAATAGCTGGAATATATTGTACCAACTGGGAAAATTGAAATGACGAAGCGATAGAGGGAATCAAAGAGAAAATATACCAGACAGCTTAAGAGAATGGCTTGGCAGAAGGTCAACAACATAAATAATAAATAACTGTCGAGATCGAAAGTTGTGGAGAGACATTATCACCTACACCGCCGGCATGGTACTTGATGATAATGTTGATGTTTTGTGTGGTAGATTACGAGGAGGCAACATATCTGGCTTCGTTCTAGCACAATTTATTAGTGATTAAACATACATTAAACTATGAAAGACAAAAATAGAAGTGTGACTGTGCATAGTTAAAAAGTACTGGACAGGGCTTCATACTCAGCGAATGTGTTCTCGTATTTTCGATATTAAGAAAGCCTATCTTGTGATCGATGGAAGGAATGCTTGTATTTCCTTGAAAACAGTGAATGGTCTTAGTAGTTTTGTCGGTCATTGAGAGGTTCTTGCAGATATTCGATAACAATTGAAGTTCTCAGTTATTTAATCGGCCATTGTAAAGATCTCTCAAATAATCAATAACAATAGAATTTAAGTGGGCCACGCTAAGGCTCCATCAGATGTTTGATATCAATGTAAGTTTTCTGTTATTTGGTCAGTCATTGTAAAATTCTCTTAGATATTTGATATCAATGTAAGTTTTCTTTTATTTATAGTCAGTCATTGTAAAACTCTCTTAGATATTTGATATCAATGTAAGTTTTGTGTTATTTGGTCAGTCATTGTACAATTCTCTTAGATATTTGATATCAATGTAAGTTTTATTTTATTTATAGTCAGTCATTGTAAAACTCTCTTAGATATTTGATATCATTGTAAGTTTTCTGTTATTTAGTCGGTAAATGTATCATATATTCGATAACTTCAGATTTTTTATGTTATTTAGTCGGACACTGCAAGGTAGTATAGTGATATTCAATAACTATAGAAGTTTTCTGTTATTTAGTCGGACACTACAAGGTAGTATAGTAATATTAAATAACTATAGAAGTTTTCTGTTATTTAGTCGGGCACTACAAGGTATTGTCGTGATATTAAATAACTATAGAAGTTTTCTGTTATTTAGTCGGACACTACAAGGTATTATAGTGATATTCAATAACTATAGAAGTTTTCTGTTATTTAGTCGGACACTACAAGGTAGTATAGTGATATTCAATAACTATAGAAGTTTTCTGTTATTTAGTTCGCCATTTTCTAAAAACCTACAGTGATCATGCCCATGGTCAGTATTGTGAGGAAAGAAGCTCTCACGTGACCGGTTGTTTTTACAAGTTTCGCCACACACGGTCACCTTATAAAAATAAAAGGTGCACATTTATATGGACACCTTGTACAACATTCCATAGTGGCTACATTCTGTTCACTCATTTATTCATTTATTTGTCCTTACCTTATTCTAGACGATAGATATATGCTTATTCATCCTTTTTTTTTTTTTTTTTAGCTATTTCGTGCATTATGTGTGTCTGCCCCCACTTCTCTCACTTACCCTCATCCGCTCTTTCATTCCCCTACATTTATTTCTCAGATTTTCTTCACAAATGTCTACCTTATTTCTTCTTTTGTCTACTAATTATGTCCCTTCTTTCTTAGTTATCTTTCCTTTCCTATTTCTATTTCCTTTATATTATCCACATACAATTCAAGCCTCTTAAGACTGGGAATTAGACACGGGATACATCAACTACAAACAATAATTAAATACATCAATTACATACAACAACTGCATGCAACAATTATATCCATCATTTATATGCGAAAATATCGTGTCAGACTTTCTTTCAATACATCTCTATATTCGTCTTATATTGAAATTTGGGGGAAAAAACTACATGTAGTGGTAATCGTTACAGCAGCATCGAACAAGTTATTTCCAATCCGATGCCAGACGATTCGAGTATCAGAACCCGAGTACAGGACACGCAAAGTTTGTTTGTCTTCAGTGGTTTTCAAGTTCTAGAAATGACCCACTCTGAATTCTGTTACTTTCACGGACGGCCCCGGTATCACTGCAAGCGAATTAAAATCTGTAATTGTTCAACAGCCCGTGCCAGTGGAATCATCCGAATTAATATCTCATCTCATTGAAGGATCCAAATACGGAGAGGTAGCTGCAGTCCCAAACCTTCTTTCTGAATTTTCTGTGCGTTGTTAGCGTCAGTTCTGGAGTGGTGTGATATGTTCCAGCAAAGGTAATATTACCTTAGCAGTGGCGCTACTAGAAGGGATGGTTAGACAGTGTAGCGATATTCATCCCAGTAATAGTAATCATCGGGAGACGCGATAGCTCAGTGGTTAGTGAACTGGACTACAAAGGACAAGAGGCAGGGTTCGATCCCAACCAACGGCTTCCGATTCACCCAGCCTTTAATGGGTACCGGATTTTCTTTCTGGGAAAGTAAAACCGCACGGACGTAATACCAACCACATTACCCAAAAAATCATGTGCCGAAGGTCTGTAAAATTGATGGTCACTAACACCATATTCCCTATACGCCACTTGGCGTGGCGGGGTGCTTTACTTTACTTTTAATAGTAATCATCGACATTGAGTGCCATCTCCGCATCGAAGGTTGATTACCATGGAGCGCGATTCTGCTCTGTCTCTTGCTCAGATGGTCATAGGCTGACTTGTCCAACTGTTGATGTTACTCGTCCATGTTAGTCTTGGTCTGCCTCTTTTACCTTGTATTTTCCCTTCCAAGATTACTTTTTGTAGGCTGTTGTGTCTTTTAACATGCCCCAAAAATCGATTTGTCCTGTGTTTAGTAGCTCTCTTTTCATTTTTTAGTTATTTTAAGACTTCATCGTTTCTTTTCTTTTCTTTGCATTCAATTCTTCCTATTCGTCTATAAATCCTCATTTCAATGACTTTTCATTGTCTAATGTCCAAATTTATGTGTCATAAGGGATTATTTGAGAAAATATAACATTTTCTTATTCTTAGTTTTAGCCCTGGTGTTATTTGCTGTAATGTTAGTATATTTTTTCATGGCATTAAAATTACCTTTAGCCATTCCTATTCTTTTGTTTATTTCAGTTTTACATTTTCCATCACTGGTTATAGTATGTCCAAGGTAGTTGTAGCTCTAACTGACTTCCGGTCTATTTCTTCAAGTTTGATACCCAATTAACAGTAATAATTAGGTAAAAGTAATAATAATAATAATATTGATACTTTTAGTTCATGCGTTTTGAACCAAAAAGGTGTTCAAGTGCTTGAGTTGTTCACGACAGGGTCTTTTGATGCTCTGTGTCAAAAGAGGTCGTACTTGAAAAAAAAAGTAAACAGCCCCCGTCACGCCAAGTGGCGTATAGGGAATATGGTGTTAGTGACCATACATTTTACAGACACATGATTTTTGGGGTAATGTGGTCGGTATTACGCCCGTGCCGCTTTACTTTCCCAGAAAAAATCCGGTTCATATTTAACACTGGGTGAATCGAGAAGTCGTCGGTTGGGATTGAACCCTACCTCTTGTCCTTTGTGTCGTACTTGAGTTCCACATTTTTTTTTTTAAGTAACCGTCTTTTCTTTACGCTGGACTGATTTGAACATTTCTCTGCTTCATTGAGCTGAAATAAAGAGCTAAAATTAGGAGCTGAAATAAAGAGCTAAAAAAGAGCTGAAATAAAGAGCTAAAATAAAGAGCTGAAATAAAGAGCCGGAAAAAGTCTGTTTCTTGAGCTGTGAAGACTTTAAAATTATAGTTTGTTTTGAGCTGTAAATAATTGAAAATTATATTATATCTTTGAGTTAAAAGGACTTGAAAATCACTCTGCTCCATGAGCTGTAGAAACGTCAAAAATCACTGTATTCTGAAATAAAAAGACGTCTAAGTGTTGTGTATTTTGAGTCGTAAAGATTTGAAAATTAAAGTGTTTCTTGAGATGTATATATGGCATTTGGCGTCTTGACAGTCGGTAGGTAGCAAGCAATCATGATAAGCCATGATTTTTTTTCTTCTATATTATTGGCTTTTACTGAATGCCGTTTTTCTGAACAGTTGTGACTGAATCTGTTGATACTGTATAGACAGATACGACCCCAGAATGAACAAGATGTATTTGTAGTGCCTGGCCACGTCTCCTTTCTCCTGCGCCTTTATCTTCTGAATTTGATATCAGCACTGCCTCGAATGTTGCTGAGGAGTTTGTTTTTTTTCTTCTCCATGTGCTACTTGAACTATAGAGATTTTAAAAATAACTGAGTGTCTTGAGTTTTAGAATTTTAGAATCTTCAATGTGTGTTTTGTGCTCAGAGACGGCCCTAGGGGACGTTGCATCCTGGGCAAGCTGAACTTTGGAGCCCGTTTTATTTTCACGTTCTCTCTTTTTTTTTTTTTTTTGAAGATCATTGATGTCGTCCCCAAAGCATATGGCGTGCCCCGGGCAACTACACGAGTTGCCGATACCTTGAGCCAGCCCTGTTTGTGCTAAAAACGCCTGAAAATCACAGTGTGTTTATTAGCTACAAAGGTTTGAAAACCACTGAAACAAACAATCAGATAAGAATAAAAGAAACTCCGAATGCGTTCTCACATCCTCCCGAGAAAGCACCATCTACATCAACACTGTCAACTGTTATTCAATTTGCAGCCAAAAATTGTGTGATTTGGACCTGTCTTGCTTGGTGCTAGCCACAATAAATTTGTTTCTTCGTTACGGGGTATTGATTCGGTGTCCGCAAACATGCTTCAGGACCTGTCGTTTGTGAGTGCACATTTATCTTTGTTTTGTCTGTGAGAGTTTGTTAGAGCAAGCTCCGGGCATGTCCGTTAACAAGGTCTTCGCTAGGTTAGCATGTTTTCACAGTTGGGGAATTTCATTGAAGAGAAGTAGGGCACTCGTGATATAGGGGTTTTATGTTGTGTAATGACTTTGTGTAATGACCTTGTGTGCTGATGTTTTTTTTTTACTTCAGATGGTAGATGTACAGCAGAGGTGAGATGCAGAATAGCTCAGGCAAAAGAAGCTTTCTAAAAAAATGAGGAAGATACTGTGCAAGCCATTTCTGATAATAGAAACAAGAAAAAGAGTTATTAAATGTTATGTAGAGCCAGTCTTAACATATGGATGTGAATCATGGACAATATGAGAAAAGACAAGAAAATAACTGGAGACTGTAGAAATGTGGTTTAACAGAAGAATGTTGAGAATACCATGGACAGCTAAGAAGAGTAATGAAAACGTTCTGAAAGAGGTCAAAACAAAAAAAGAGTTAATTTCCAATTTTAACAAGTGTCAAATCATAAAAAAATCATTATATTTTTGGTCATGTAATGTGAAGAAACCAGCTGGAATATATTGTAACAACTGGAAAAATGTAGGGACAATGAGATAGAAGGAAGAAAAGAGAAAAGATATCAGACAGCTTAAGAGAATGATAGATAAGTATTGGGATCGAAAGTTGTGGAAAGACATGATCACCTACGGCAGCAGTCATGGTACTTGATGATGATGACTAATATTTTATGATGATCTTGAGTAATGAGATTGTTATGATAACCTGATGTGTGATTGATAACCTTATGCGCTGACCGCGTGTGCTATTTGTAACCCCATTTATGCCAAACACGTGCTAAGTCGTCTTACGTACTCTGCACAACCATCTATGGTACTATAAAGGCCCGCGGGTTGAAAGGCATCACCCAACGTTTTGTGATGTTTTCAATTTTTCGAGCTGGAACAGTTGTGGGTAATGTCCACCGTCTACAGCTCGCATAGCTCAATATACGACAGACTTTGGTTGATTTCAGGTTTTCCCTCTCAACCCACAAGTCCTAATGAAAATATAGAAGACTGTGGTCCTCCGTGTACGCTTCATGTCTCAAATTTTTAGACAGTCTTGATTGTTGAAAGTGTTATTTTGAAATCAGTAGCAAAAATAATAACAATTTTTAAATAACAAAGAGATGCCATGCCTAAATCTATCCATACCGCCACGCTATACTATTCTAAATCTAGTATCTATTCACATCGCCATGTCACTCTATCACAAATCTAATACTGACGTTACTCTCGTGCTAAGTGTAGACATTTTCTCATAAATCTAATATTGACGTTACTCTCGTGCTAAGTGTAGACATTTTCTCACAAATCTAATACTGACGTTACTCTCGTGCTAAGTGTTGACATTTTCTCACAAATCTAATATTGACGTTACTCTCGTGCTAAGTGTAGACATTTTCTCACAAATCTAATATTGACGTTACTCTCGTGCTAAGTGTAGACATTTTCTCACAAATCTAATACTGACGTTACTCTCGTGCTAAGTGTAGACATTTTCTCACAAATCTTACCATTCTGCCACTTTTGCCTAAATATTTCTTTCCTGTCACTAACTTCTCTACACCTAGAGGTAAGGACATCAAGATGTACAGAGATACAGTATAGCTGATGATAATAATGACATTTAAAAAAATAGAAAAACGAAAAAGTGGCATGCTATCAGCTTTACGTAGGTGAGAAGCAAAACGAAAGTCGAACGACATTTCGGCCAAGTAGGCCTTCAACTGGATCAATAAACAACACAAAAATATACAATCCTTACATGTAGAGAAATCTAACTACATGGTGGTAATATGCTAGATTCTCAAGAAAGGAAAACAAGGCAGACTTTTATGTGTCGTCTTTTTGTGTAAACGTACTGGCAGACTTTTATGTGTCGTCTTTTTGTGTAAACGTACTGGCAGACTTTTATGTGTCGTCTTTTTGTGTAAACGTACTGTCAGACTTTCATTGATCACCCTGTTACATGTATATGTGTTCTCTAGACCTACATTATCAATTCCAAAAACCCCTATAAGTTATTCCTCTATTTTATTTTTCCGTACTTGTCATTGCTCTCTTTGCACCCAATCGTTAAATGACTCCCTTGCTTCAAGTGTCTTATACCACCAGTGAAACGCCTACGATTACTGTAACACTTTATACTGCTATTGTAAGTGATCTGTCTGTTGGAGATAGTTCACGTCATTGAGACCATATTGGTTTCACATTGCACTGCACGTTCTCCATCTTCGCTTACACCCACACGAGTGTCTCTATTTTGTATGTTACCTTCTGGAAGCTTCCATTAGCCTCAGATTTCTTTCATTTGACATTTTTCCAACCGGACAAAATTTATTTCCGGCTTTTTTTTTCCCCAGCTTCTGGTGGCTTTTTTTCGTTCACATATTAGCTAGAGCCGCCCCTACCCCTGCTCCCACCACCCTCCCTAAGCTATCTTTCTATTTCTCTCTCATTCTCAAATTAATTGCCACCTTTAGTGAGTCTCCAACTCAGTTTCTCTCATTTTCTCTTATTTGTTCATTCTCTGGTACATAGCCAATGCTTAAATCTCTTGCCTTAATCGTGTATTAGCATAGATTGTATTTGTTTGTCTCCTTATTTTTTTCATTTATTATATAACATTGCAAGTTCCATTCATTATGTCAGTATTACCGAAAGCTGTAAATGATTAAATTATGTATGTTCACACAGTGTACATTTTTTGCCCTCTTGTATGTGTACATGCTGACAGGCTTTTATTGTTCGCCTTCGTATATGCACATGTTGACACACATTTATTTGTCGTCTTTTTGTGTGCACATGCTGGCAGACTTTTATTTGTCGTCTTTTTGTGTGTACATGCTGGCAGACTTTTATTTGTCGTCTTTTTGTGTGTACATGCTGGCAGAATTTTATTTGTCGTCTTTTTGTGTGTACATGCTGGCAGACTTTTATTTGTCGTCTTTTTGTGTGTACATGCTGGCAGAATTTTATTTGTCGTCTTTTTGTGTGTACATGCTGGCAGAATTTTATTTGTCGTCTTTTTGTATGTACATGCTGGCAGAATTTTATTTGTCGTCTTTTTGTGCATACATGCTGGCAGACTTTTATTTGTCGTCTTTTTGTGTGTACATGCTGGCAGACTTTTATTTGTCGTCTTTTTGTGTGTACATGCTGGCAGAATTTTATTTGTCGTCTTTTTGTGTGTACATGCTGGCAGACTTTTATTTGTCGTATTTTTGTGTGTATATGCTGGCAGACTTTTATTTGTCGTCTTTTTGTGTGTACATGCTGGCAGAATTTTATTTGTCGTCTTTTTGTGTGTACATGCTGGCAGAATTTTATTTGTCGTCTTTTTGTGTGTACATGCTGGCAGAATTTTATTTGTCGTCTTTTTGTGTGTACATGCTGGCAGAATTTTATTTGTCGTCTTTTTGTATGTACATGCTGGCAGAATTTTATTTGTCGTCTTTTTGTGCATACATGCTGGCAGACTTTTATTTGTCGTCTTTTTGTGCATAGATGCTGGCAGACTTTTATTTGTCGTCTTTTTGTGTGTACATGCTGGCATACTTTTATTGTCCGTCCTCTTGTATTTGTTATTTATTTTAACAAGCTGTTTATCAGTTGCTCATTTTTAATTATTTTATCGTATCTATACTCATGTCGCCTATGAAGGATTTTGGATAATGAACATCAAATGGCAGGACAAAGTAACAAACTTTAATGCCGTCATCATTATCAAGTACCGGGCCTGCTGGCGTAAGTGATCCTGTCTCTCCACAACTTTCGATCACGACAGTTATTTATCATTTCTGTTGTCGACCTTCTGCCAAGCCATTCTCTTAAGCTGTCTGGTATCTTTTCTCTTTGCTTCCCTCTATCTCTTTGTCCCTCAATTTTCCCAGTTGTTACAATATATTCCAGCTATTCTCTTCTCATTACATGGCCAAAAAAATTATGATTGTTTCTTTCTAATATTGGAAATTAGCTCTCTTTTTGCTTTCACCTCTTTCAGAACGTTTTCATTACTCTTCTTAGCTGTCCATTGTATTCCAACGTTCTTCTGTAAAACCACATTTCTACAGACTCCAGTATTTTTCTTGTCTTTTGTCCTATTGTCCATGATTCACATCCATATGTTAAGACTGGCTCTACATAACATTTAAGAACAATGTCGTACAACGAGCCACACTCCCATCCATCATGGCAACACTTAGGAGTTGAAGACTAAGGCGGCTGGGTTATGTAAGAATAATGGCAAATAATCGCATTCAACAAACAAATATTATATGGCGAACTTAAGGACGGAAAGAGACCAAAGGGTAGACAAGTCCTGAGATATAAGGATATTTGCAGGGCTTCCTTACGTGAATTTTTGTCTATGTGTGAAATAAGCCAGGAGGATCTGGCTGCAGATTGTGACACATTGAAAACAAAAATAAGAAACAGCACAGTACCATTCGAGGCAGTGTTGATATCAAATTCAGAATACAAAAGGCACAGGAGAAAGGAGAAAAGACCTGGCACAATAAACGCATCTTGTTCATTCTGCGGTCGAATGTGTCTTATTAAATATTAACAAATTCAATCACAAGAGAAGCTGTTCAGTAAAACTGCATGCAGCAATAAAACCCTGACATTTTTTTTAACTACTGACTTATCATGGTTGCTTGCTACCAACCCTATGTCACGGCGCCAAATGCCGTACATACAATCCTGGTATATATAAGGCTTCTTTGTATTTTCATTTCCCGTATTTCTTTATCTAATTCTGGGCCACAGAACAACAAAGCAGCCATTAATCAGCACGTTTTTTGACATCAATAAATCGTGTGGCATCTACAAATCTTGTGACATCCACACATCTTGTGACATCTACACTTCTTGTGACATTTACACATCATGTGACATCTACACATCTTATGATATCTACACATCTTGTGACATCTACACATCATGTGACTTCTACACATCTTGTGACATCAACACATTTTGTGACATCTACACGTCTTGTGGCATCTACACATCTTGTGAAATCTACACATCTTGTGACATCTACAAATCTTGGGACATCTACACATCTTGTGACATCTACAAATCTTGTGACATCTATACATCTTGTGAAATCTACACGTCTTGTGACATCTACACATTATGTGACATCTACACATCTTGTGACATCTACACATCTTGTGACATCTAATAATCTTGTGACATCTACACATCTTGTGGCATTCAGTGACAAAATTTGAGAGGTCTGAAGGTTCTTACCTTATCGATAATTTTTTTTTAAAATAAAAGAAATTGGTAATAATTAAATCAATTAATAGCAGATTACGGGACGCAATACTTGCTTTACCACAGACAATGGCAATCAACATACTTGCCTTAACGCGGACACTGGTAATCAGCATACCTGTCTTACCGCGGACACTGGTAATCAGCATACTTGTCATACCCCAGACACTAGTAATCAACATACTTGCCTTACTCCAGACACTAGTAATCAACATACTTGCCTTACCACAGACACTGGTAATCAACATACTTGTTTTACCCAAGACACTAGTAATCAACATACTTGCCTTACCCCAGACATTAGTAATCAACATACTTACCTTAACCCAGACACTGGTAATCAACATACTTGTCTTATCCCAGACACTGGTAATCAAAATAATTCCCTTACCACAGACACTAGCAACCAACATACTTGCCTTACTCCAGACACCAGTAATCAACATATTAGTCTTACCCCAGACACTGGTTATTAACATACTTGCCTTACCCCAGACACTGGTATTCAACATACTTGCCTTACCCCAGACTCTGGTTATCAACATACTAGCCTTACTCCAGACACTGGTATTCAACATACTTGCCTAACCACAGATACTGGTGATCAACATACTTGACTTACCCCAGATACTGGTATTCAACATACTTGCCTTACCCCAGATACTGGTAATCAACATACTTGCCTTACCCCAGATACTGGTATTCAACATACTTGCCTTACCCCAGATACTGGTATTCAACATACTTGCCTTACCCCAGATACTGGTGATCAACACACTTGCCTTACCCCAGACTCTAGTATTCAACATACTTGCCTTACCCCAGACACTGGTATTCAACATACTTGCCTTACCCCCTCAACATACTTGCCTTACCCAGACTCTGGTTATCAACATACTTGCCTTACCCCAGACTCTGGTTATCAACATACTTGCCTTACCCCAGACTCTGGTTATCAACATACTTGCCTTACCCCAGACTCTGGTTATCAACATACTTGACTTACCCCAGACACTGGTTTTCAGCATACTTGCCTTACCCCAGATACTGGTGATCAACATACTTGACTTACCCCAGACTCTGGTTATCAACATACTTGCCTTACCCCAGATACTGGTGATCAACATACTTGCCTTACCCCAGATACTGGTATTCAACATACTTGCCTTACCACAGATACTGGTGATCAACATACTTGCCTTACCCCAGATACTGGTTATCAACATATTTGCCTTAACCCAGATACTGGTGATGAACATACTTGCCTTACCACAGATACTGGTTATCAACATACTGGACTTACCCCAGATACTGGTGATCAACATACTTGACTTACCCCAGACACTGGTTATTAACATACTTGCCTTACCCCAAAAACTGGTGATCAACATACTTGCCTTACCCCAGATACTGGTATTCAACATACTTGCCTTACCCAAGATACTGGTTATCAACATACTTGCCTTACCCCAGATACTGGTGATCAACATACTTGATTTACCCCAGGCACTGGTTATTAACATACTTGCCTTACCCCAGACTCTGGTTATCAACATACTTGCCTTACCCCAGACTCTAGTTATTAACATACTTACCTTACCACAGATACTGGTGATCAACATACTTGACTTACCCCAGACACTGGTTATTAACATACTTGCCTTACCCCAGACTCTGCTTATCAACATACTTGCTTTAACCCAGACTCTGGTTATCAACATACTTGCCTTACCCCAGACTCCGGTTATCAACATACTTGCCTTACCACAGATACTGGTGATCAACATACTTGCCTTACCCCAGATACTGGTGATCAACATACTTGACTTACCCCAGACACTGGTTATAAACATACTTGCCTTACCACAGATACTGGTGATCAACATACTTGACTTACCCCAGACACTGGTTATTAACATACTTGCCATACCACAGATACTGGTGATCAACATACTTGTCTTACCACAGATACTGGTATTCAACATACTTGCCTTACCACAGATACTGGTGATCAATATACTTGCCTTACCCCAGATACTGGTAATCAACATACTTCCTTACCCCAGACTCTGGTTATCAACATACTTGCCTTACCCAAGACTCTAGTTATCAACATACTTGCCTTACCCCAGACACTGGTAATCATCATACTTGACTTACCCCAACGCTGGTTATTAACATACTTGCCTTACCACAGCTACTGGTTATCAACATACTTGACTTACCCCAGACACTGGTTATTAACATACTTGCCTTACCACAGATACTGGTATTCAACATACTTGCCTTACCACAGATACTGGTATTCAACATACTTGCCTTACCCCAGACACTGGTAATCATCATACGTGCCTTACCCCAGACTCTGGTTATCAACATACTTGCCTTACCCCAGACTCTGGTTATCAATATACTTGCCTTACCCCAGACTCTGATTATCAACATACTTGCCTTACCCCAGACTCTGGTTATCAACATACTTGCCTTACCCAAGACTCTAGTTATCAACATACTTGCCTTACCCCAGACTCTGGTTATCAACATACTTGCTTTACCCCAGCTCTGGTTATCAACATACTTGCCTTACCCAAGACTCTGGTTATCAACATACTTGCCTTACCCCAGACTCTGGTTATCAACATATTTGCCTTACTCCAGACTCTGGTTATCAACATACTTGCCTTACCCCAGACTCTGGTTATCAACATACTTGCCTTACCCCAGACTCTGGTTATCAACATACTTGCCTTACCCATGACTCTGGTTATCAACATACTTGCCTTACCCCAGACTTTGGTTATCAACATACTTGCCTTACCCCAGACTCTGGTTATCAACATACTTGCCTTACCCCAGACTCTGGTTATCAACATACTTGCCTTACCCAGACTCTGGTTATCAACATACTTGCCTTACCCCAGACACTGGTGATCAACATACTTGCCTTACCACAGATACTGGTGATCAATATACTTGCCTTACCACAGATACTGGTGATCAACATATTTGCCTTACCACAGATACTGGTTATCAACATACTTGATTTACCCTAGACACTGGTGATCAACATACTTGCCTTACCCCAGACTCTGGTTATCAACATACTTGCCTTACCCCAGACACTGGTAATCATCATACTTGACTTACCCCAACGCTGGTTATTAACATACTTGCCTTACCACAGCTACTGGTTATCAACATACTTGACTTACCCCAGACACTGGTTATTAACATACTTGCCTTACCACAGATACTGGTATTCGACATACTTGCCTTACCCCAGACACTGGTAATCATCATACTTGACTTACCCCAACGCTGGTTATTAACATACTTGCCTTACCACAGCTACTGGTTATCAACATACTTGACTTACCCCAGACACTGGTTATTAACATACTTGCCTTACCACAGATACTGGTATTCAACATACTTGCCTTACCACAGATACTGGTATTCAACATACTTGCCTTACCCCAGACACTGGTAATCATCATACGTGCCTTACCCCAGACACTGGTAATCATCATACTTGCCTTACCACAAATACTGGTATTCAACATACTTGCCTTACCCCGGACGCTGTAGTCCTCGTCACTGGTAGCATCTACATGTCTTATGACATCTTCGCGTGTTGTGGTATATTCACGTCTTATGACATCTTCACGTCTTATTACATCTTCACTTCTTGTGGTTTCTTCACGTCGTGTGGTATTTTCATATCTTATGACATCTTCCCGTCTTGTAATATCTTCGCGTCTTATGACATCTTCACGTCTTGTGACATCTTCACATCTTATGACATCTTCACGTCTTGTGACATTTTCACATCTTATGACATCTTCCCGTCTTGTGATATCTTCGCGTATTATGACATCTTCAAATCTTGTGACATCTTCACGTCTTGTGGTTTCTTCACATCTTATGACATCTTCACGTCTTATGACATCTTCCCGTCTTGTGATATCTTCGCGTATTATGACATCTTCAAATCTTATGACATCTTCACGTCTTGTTGTTTCTTCACGTCTTGTGGTATCTTTACATCTTATGACATCTTCACGTCGTGTGGTGTCTTCACATCTTATGACATCTTCACGTCTTGTGGTGTCTTCACATATTATGACATCTTCACATCTTATGACATCTTCACGGCTTGTGGTGTCTACACATCTTATGACATCTTCAGGTCTTGTGGTGTCTTCACATCTTATGACATCTTCACGTCTTGTGGTGTCTTCACATCTTATGACATCTTCAGGTCTTGTGGTGTCTTCACATCTTATAACATCTTCACGTCTTGTGGTATCTACACATCTTATGACATCTTCACGTCTTGTGGTGTCTTCACATCTTATAACATCTTCACGTCTTGTGGTGTCTACACATCTTATGACATCTTCAGGTCTTGTGGTGTCTTCACATCTTATAACATCTTCACGTCTTGTGGTGTCTACACATCTTATGACATCTGCAGGTCTTGTGGTGTCTTCACATCTTATGACATCTTCACGGCTTGTGGTGTCTACACATCTTATGACATCTTCACGTCTTGTGGTGTCTTCACATCTTATGACATCTTCACGGTGTGTGGTGTCTACACATCTTATGACATCTTCACGTCTTGTGGTGTCTTCACATCTTATGACATCTTTACGTCTTGTGGTGTCTTCACATCTTATGACATCTTCACATCTTATGACATCTTCACGGCTTGTGGTGTCTACACATCTTATGACATCTTCAGGTCTTGTGGTGTCTTCACATCTTATGACATCTTCACGTCTTGTGGTGTCTTCACATCTTATGACATCTTCACATCTTATAACATCTTCACGTCTTGTGACATCTACAGGTCTTCTAAACAAAGATTCTCCAGTATATACAAACCGTGTCCCACTCTTCAAGTTCTATTCGCCATTCTTAATAATATCTGGTGAACTGTTAATTCGCCATCTCCTCATTTTACCACCAACATAAAGAGCGGCCTTTACTTGTCCGCCAGCTTTTCATTACCAAAATCATGTCACGTATTTTCACTATTTCACTTAACATTCTCTTGCGTTGCGTGCATCCTTTGCGTGACCAACACTCTCAGCTATCAACAGGTTCGGAAAAGTGAACCGTCTCCCTGTGTGAATATTTCACTCTTGCTAGGTTCGTCCGGAGATAAATCCCCCTGACTGACAGATAGTCCACCCTAGCTCTTTCCACAAAACGCCATTTAGCCACTTCAGGAGACCAATCTCACTCAGAAGTGACATCACCCTCGACGTCTCCTCGGCTCAAACATCCGGTACAAAATGCTCCCAGGCAGATCAGCGCGTGACGGACGTCGGAAAATAAGCCCCAGACATTGTCTTTTTCCTGGAAATACTTCAACCCGTTAGTGATATTCTAGCAGCTCAAATCACGCGCTGGGTCAAAGTTCAAGACATAAAGTATCTGTCATTCGGAAACGAGATACAGTTAGTGGAGTCATCTCTGAAATTCTAGATTTATCTGATGACTTTTGACATCTCTAGTCTGTCGATAGAAAAAGAAACGGAGTGTGAGAAATGATCAAATTGAGATATATCCTGTGTCTAAAGCTGTATTTTAGTTCTGTAATTGTCTTACACTACGACCTACTTGCTAACCGAGACTTCATTGATTTATACGATCTTTAGCGATTGTAGGCTTTTGTGAGTTGTTCACTTTTTGGCAGTAATGCAATTTCGTAAGTTTCAAGGTTAGTGAAATTGGGTACTGTCTATACATCATGATTATTCAGTGGCGTCTCCACATCAACGGTTGGCTGCCATGAAGCGGCAACTTTTGATGTTACTCGTCCGTGTTAGTCATGGTATATCATTTATTCCAGATTTGTGTCCGTAACTCCCTATAGTCATGAGCACACATGCGTGAAAGACATCGCTACTGATAGCTATCTTTTTAGGTAGCTGAATTGGCCATGGGCTCTAGCATTTGGTTCTTGTGGGAAGGCTCTGTGCCGAGGAGTACGGGTTCATTCTTGCTTCAGACCATCTATTGTTTTTTTATTTTTTTTCTGTTGTTGATTATTTTTATTTTTATTTTTGTTTGTCGTTATCCAGTGCTGTAAACATATTCTTCCCCTGAAATGATTCGCTGATTATCGCCTCGAACGGTTCCCTTCATCAAAATTATCATTTATTATTATTTGTCTTCAATTCAGCATAAATATGGTTAAAGCAACCAGTTTGTCAACATAAATATGGTTTCAGCGACTAGTTTGTCAACATAATTATGGTTACAGCAACCAGTTTGTCAACATAATTATGGTTACAGCAACCAGTTTGTCAACATAATTATGGTTACAGCAACCAGTTTGTCAACATAAATATGGTTTCAGCGACTAGTTTGTCAACATAATTATGGTTACAGCAACCAGTTTGTCAACATAATTATGGTTACAGCAACCAGTTTGTCAACATAAATATGGTTTCAGCGACTAGTTTGTCAACATAATTATGGTTACAGCAACCAGTTTGTCAACATAATTATGGTTACAGCAACCAGTTTGTCAACATAATTATAGTTACAGCAACCAGTTTGTCAACATAATTATGGTTACAGCAACCAGTTTGTCAACATAATTATGGTTACAGCAACCAGTTTGTCAACATAAATATGGTTTCAGCTACTAGTTTGTCAACATAATTATGGTTACAACAACCAGTATGTCAACATATTTATGGTTACAGCAACCAGTATGTCAACATAATTATGGTTACAGCAACCAGTATGTCAACATAATTATGGCGGATGGAAGCCGCGATAGCACAGTAGGGTTAGTGAACTGGACTACAAAGGACAAGGTGGAAGGTTCGATCACCACCGACGGCTTCCGGTTTCACCCAACCTTAAATGGGTACCGGATTTTTTCTGGGAAAGTAAAGCGGCACGGGCGAAATACCGACCACATTACCCCATAAATCATGTGCTAAAGGTCTGTAAAATTTATGGTCACTAACACCATATTCCCTATACGTCACTTCACGTGACTGGGGCTCTTTACTCTTTACTTTTTATTAGGATGCAATAATAACACAAGTCACACACTGTCATTGTAAAAAGTATTGTTATGGAAACAGCGCCATAAATTTTAGAGCAGTGATCTCTGCAATATGTGCCATTTTGGCACGCAAGGTTTCTGTTTTTGAGATTGTGGTTCTGCCCTATGTGCCGTCTTCGGCTCGAAAGGACAATAGATAGATAGATAGAATGATAACACAAGCGTAGTATTGGCAATTCTGACTAATGATATCATTATCGTCTCTGTAACAATTATTGCCATAGGTCATCAAGATCAGCTACATCTTGTCTGTACTTTTACAATCTGCATATCTTAACGTTTCTGTGAAACTTCCATTACTTGACTCGTCTTATCTTATCATTTCTGTTAAACTTTCACTACTTGACTCTTCTTATCTTATCATTTCTGTTAAACTTTCACTACTTGACTCGTCTTAGCTTATCATTTCTGTTAATCTTTCACTACTTGACTCTTGTTTTCTTCACATTTCTGTGACACTTTTACTACTTGACTCGTCTTAGCTTATCATTTCTGTTAATCTTTCACTACTTGACTCTTGTTTTCTTCACATTTCTGTGAGACTTTCACTACTTGACTCGTCTTATCTTATAATTTCTGTGAAACTTTCACTACTTGACTTTTCTTATCTTATAATTTCTGTGAAACTTTCACTAATTGACTCGTCTTATCTTATCATATCTGTTAAACCCATACTACATAAACTATCCATATGTTCTCTTCCTTTATTAAATCTTCTCTACATAAACAATTTATACATTCTTTATTTCTAATAATTTCCCACCACCCAGAAAGATAGTAACTTTATTTCTAATAAATTCCCACCACGTCAGAAAGATAGTAACTTTATTTCCACAGATACCACCTCACCTACCCACACACAGCTAAGCAATCACACCCACACACATAGCTCAACACCCACATACACTCACAAACACCCACACATCAGCACAGCTACACACCCACACAACTACACACCCACACACATCTACACACACAGCTTGTTCACACACAAACTCACATAGAGCAACTAACAAAATAATAATAAATGGATTGATGGAATACTAGAAACACTAGGAAACATAACAGCAGGAGCAATTAATAGAAGAGTAAAAATTAGATCGATGGAATATTAGAAACACTAGGAAATATAACAGTAGGCGCAACTAACAAAAGAGTAAAAAAATAGATTGATGGAATATTGGAAATACTAGGAGATATAACAACAGGAGCAACTAACAAAATAGTAAAAAAAATAGATTGATGGAATATTAGAAACACTAGGAAATATAACAGCAGGAGCAACTAACAAAATAGTAAAAAATAGATTGATGGAATATTGGAAATACTGGGAAATATAACAGCAGGAGCAACTAACAGAAGAGTAAAAAAATAGATTGATGGAATATTAGAAACACTAGGAAATATAACAGCAGAGCAACTAACAAAAGAGTAAAAAAAATAGATTGATGGAATATTAGAAACACTAGGATATATAACAACAGGAGAAACAGAAGGGTCAAAAAGCCTCAAATTAGGTTTCCCCTCGAGTCTGACGAGAAAACAAAGTAGGAAAGAAGACGTATATGAAGACACACATCGTAGGCCACACATACCATACTTGTCATACTCGTTATAAAATTATAACTGTATTTTTTGTTATACCTTAGGAATCATAATTTACATGTTGAAGATATTCAGTGTTATAGTTATAAATACATTTATCTAATATTATTTTTTTAAGATATTACTTTGTTGTTATAATGTATTATGTTATAATCATTCACTTATCTACAATAATATGTTGAAAGCATTCGTTAAAGTTCAATTGGCGATAACAATGATGAAATCATTAATCTTACATATCGTTTAAAAAATGGAAAACATATCTTACATATCTTTTAAAAAATGTTTAGTTTAGTTTAGTTTAGTTTAGTTTAGTTTAGTTTAGTTTAGTTTAGTTTAGTTTAGTCAACTGATCATCCTCATTGTACATCAAACATGTCCATAAATCCTCAGATCTCCTCAGTATGTCCCTAAGTGTGTCGAGATTGATAACTGTAGTTATGTGTTGATTTGCTATTCTTATGCGTTATTAAGTTATTTTCGAGTCATTATCATTGCACTCCGAACATATCGATAGGTGCTCAGATCCCCTCCTCAACGTGTCTCACAGTTTCCAGCGACTGACGACTCCAGTTATGTGTTGGTTGAAAAGTCTTCTTACACGCCCACTAAGTTTCTCATTTCTGGCTGTGCCCATCTTAAATCCCATCTCTTTCATCTGAAGCAATGACGTGAATTCATGGTTGTCGAAGATCTGTGCCCTTCCCACATCTCGGAGGGCATTAATGACGTCCACCCGATCCACTGGTAGACCGTCTTGCGTGACAGCAAAGCTAGCCAGCCTATCAGCTCTTTCATATGCGTCTTCCCCGCAGCGTTGGTTTGTGGCTTCTCAAGTTTTGACCTTATGACAGTTCAGCTGGAAAAGTAAAGAAGTGATAAATGTACGTCCTGCAGTCAGTTTTACAAGAGAACACAAGCTAAACGTTGTGTGTACTCATAGCTGAAGGTCTAATATCGTTCACTTGAGTTAACTATGTCTGCTTATGTAACACTTTCAGTTATTTTAGTCTACCAGCCTGTCTGTGTAACTGTTTGTCTACTTGTCTGTCTAACTGTTAATCTCCTGTCTACCTACCTGTCTGTGTAACTGTTTGTCTACTTGTCTGTCTAACTGTTGATCTCCTGTCTACCTACCTGTCTGTGTAACTGTTTGTCTACTTGTCTGTCTAACTGTTGGTCTCCTGTCCGCCTACCTGTCTGTGTAACTGTTTGCCTACTTGTCTGTCTAACTGTACGTCTTCTGTCTGTCTAATTGTTAATTGTTTGCCTGTCTAATCTGTTTCCCTATCTGTCAGTCTGCCTGAGTACATGTCTGTCTAATTGTGTGTCTAACTATCTGCTTAGCTGTCTTTCTGTTTACCTCTAAGTCTCTATATGATGTTGTCCTTCTATAGATCTCTCTGTCACCCATCCTTACATCTATCCATGTCTTCATCTCACAGTCCGTCTCTACATTGATCTACGAACTTACCTGTTTCATCCATCTACCTATCTACCTACCTAATGATCTACCCACCTACATACCTATAAACCTCCCTCCATATATATTCTATCTATCTATCTATCTATCTATCTATCTATCTATCTATCTATCTATCTATCTATCTATCTATCTATCTATCTATCTATCTATCTATCTATCTATCTATCTATCTATCTATCTATCTATCTATCTATCTATCTATCTATCTATCTATCTATCTATCTATCTATCTATCTATCTATCTATCTATCTATCTATCTATCTAACTGTCTGTCTATCTATCTAACTGTCTGTCTATCTGTCTGTCTAATTGTCTGTCTATCTATCTAACTGTCTCTCTATCTAACTGGCTGTCTGTCTATCTAACTGTCTGTCTGTCTATCTAACTGTCTGCCTATCTATCTATCTATCTATCTATCTATCTATCTATCTATCTATCTATCTATCTATCTATCTATCTATCTATCTATCTATCTATCTATCTATCTATCTATCTATCTATCTATCTATCTATCTATCTATCTATCTATCTATCTATCTATCTATCTATCTATCTATCTATCTATCTATCTATCTATATCTCTATCTATCTATCTGTCTGTCTATCTATCTATCTATCTATCTATCTATCTATCTATCTATCTATCTATCTATCTATCTATCTATCTATCTATCTATCTAACTGTCTGTCTATCTGTCTGTCTAACTGTCTGTCTATCTATCTGTCTGTCTATCTAACTGTCTGTCTGCTTATCTAACTGTCTGTCTATCTAACTGTCCGTCTGTCTATCTAACTCTCTGTCTGTCTATCTAACTGTCTATATATCTATCTAACTGTCTGTCTATCTATTCTAACTGTCTGTCTGTCTATCTAACTGTATGTCTGTCTAACTGCCTCTCTATTTAACTGTCTGTTGTCTAACTGTCTATTTATATAACTGTATGTCTATCTATCTAACTGTCTGTCTTTCTATCTAATTGTCTGTATGTCTATCTAGCCACTGGCTATTTGTCTGTCATTTGAACAGTCCACTTTACATTATATATTAATTATTCTTACCAGCTTATCTATGTAACAGATAACACAACCTCAGTTGCATTATCCTGGACGGCGTGTCACAAACTCTACAACATCCACAATGGCATTCCCCAGGGACAACGACCTCATCATTATATACCACCGCAAACACAACACGCGCTTTCACATTCATGCACCGGAAACCCGACATTCCGGTTATCTATTTATGTCCCGGAACTTTCATAACGAGGCTGACACGTCATTGGCATCTCCCTGACATCCGCCGTGATTTCTGATGTCCTAATTTTTATTTACTTAAAATAGACCATCTCTTCCTGCCTGAAAGAAAACCTCCATTATAAACTCGGCATCAATATTGTATGTTTATATTCCCTCCTCGTTATTGCGACATACGACATCCCTGCAGATCTATTTTCAGTTTGCGAAATAGATTCCCGATAGCAAAGAAACAATTACTCATTGTGAAACTCTCTCCCAGATTTGTGACGCAAGTGACTCACGTTTTTTAAGGAGCACGATCTCGCAGGATGGGCTTACACTGTATCTTAGAATATCTACGGGGATCACATGATTTCTCACAGAATCACACTGAATGTTTTTGTAGATAATCTATCCATTACAAGCTTTGGAGAAGCCATTTTTGTTTTCAAGAAAACGACCGGAAATCTACAGTTGCGTCATTTACGTTGCTCTTTGTGGAACATCCAAATGGCCTTCCTAGCAAACCTTTTATTTTTGGCTTAAATTTCACTTTGTTAAGCTTTTCATATGTTCATAGTGCTTCCTAGTGTGTTACTGATTTAACAGTAATATATATATAAGGGAGCCACGATAGCTCAGTGGTTAGTGAACTGGACTACAAAGGACAAGAGGTAGGGTTCGATCCCAACCGACGGCTTCCAGGTTCACCCAGCCTTAAATGGGTACCGGATTTTTACTTTCTGGAAAAGTAAAGTGGCAGGGGCATAATACCGACCACATTACCCCAAAAATCATGTGCTGAATGTCTGTAAAATGTATGGGCACTAACACCATATATACGCCACTTGGCGTGACGGGGGTACTTTACTTTACTTACCTCTTGGCGTGACAGGGGCTCTTTACTTATATAAATATATTAGTATCAATCTGCGTGGCAGCGAATCAGGGACAACTTATCCAAAGCAAGAGAAATGGTTGAATGCCTTCCATATGCGACGCCTGCGCCGTATTCTTGATATCACCTGGAAGGACAAAGTGACAAACGTGGAGGTCCTCACTGGCACAAGCCTCACGAACATCTACACGCTGCTCAAGCTACGTAGGTTATGCTTTTATGACCACGTAAACCTTATGAAAGATGGCCGCATACCAAAAAATATACTTTATGGACAACTATCAGATGACAAAAAACTAAGGGGCGTCCAAAACTGTGATTTATAGACGTGTGTAAACGTGACATTAAGACTGGTGATAAACCCTGCAGCCTGGGAAGAGATAGCTGCAGACCACAATCTTTGGTAACCACTCTAAAGCTCCAACTCAAACAAAAAGCAGATTCATAGAAAAAGAGAATGCACGACGAAAGAAAATAAAATAACATTTTTAGGAGCAAAATTCGTAGCCAACAATGATGGAGGCCACTAATTTCACCAACTGCCTTTCAAGGACAAGGGGAGAGATAACTTGCAATCTTTAGCGCTTCTCTTGGCCGTTTCTACTGTTATGTTTTCTAGTGTTTCTAATATTCTATCAATCAATATGTTTTTCGTGGTCGGCCCTTGAGTCTGGTCTTCTCGTAACATTTTTTGAAGGCTCGTTTTTTTATGTTTTGGTCTTTCTAAATTATACCTTCGCTGAGTGTTTAACTGCCGTTTCTTTAGCCATTCAATCTTCTTCTTCTTCTATCCTTCCTCCATTGCCGTTGGCGTCGAGGGGAGATGCAATCTGCGATCCGTTGCTCTTCTGTTGGCCTCTTCTGGTGTTATCCCTCCTAGTGACTCTAGTATTCCCTTTATCCATCGCTTTCTCGGTCTTCCTCTTAATCTGGCGTTTTCGTAGCATTTGTTTATGACTCTTTGAGTCATTGTTAGTTCTTTTTGTCTTATTATGTGACCGAACCATTTTATCTGTTGTTTCTTTATGTATTCGATGTCTGGTTCAATTTCAAGTTTCTTACTCAGGTCAGTGTTTCTTAATCTATCCCCTAAGCTGTTTCCAGTCATGTGTGTATTCAATGCCAATAATTGTTCATAGTTTCTTCTTCTTATTTCTTCACTTCTGATCTTATCGTTCAGGCTGTTTGATGACATGTGTTTAAAACATTTCATTTTAGAGGTGGCTGTTTTTTTTTTATCTTTAGTCCCCCGTCTAGGTGTCCCATTACCACGTGCTCCTATATACCCCCCTACCAGGTATTGATGTTTTCACTTTTGGGCGGTTATTGTTCTCCTATTTATGGTTCGAGAAAAAAAAACGTTTTTTTTTTTATTTGAGAGTGACGCGATCACAAAACCCCCACGCTAAACGACATCCGCTGCAATTACTTTGACGTCGAAATAGCGTCTGTAATAATAGCTGTGTTACTAATAGCCATCGTCAGCTGACGTTTTATCGTGTAATATATTACATGTAATATTCTACAAGAATATATTTCATTGTGTGATATATCAATTATTTATACAGTAATTATACCAATAATCTCATCTTGTATTAATGCCGTTGTATTGTTCACTTCGCACGTTAAAGGAATAACCTCCCTTTTCAACTTAGGTCAAGGCTGCCTGTTCCGCACCAACCAATAGGAGCATTCCGTCTTGTTATTTGTCGCGTTGATCGTGCAAAAACGCAAAAATGGGGACATTTCACTGTCGGGATGATGGATGTTATGCGAGTATTTGCATTTGTGACAGCCCCACAGGGGCCACGCATGTGTGGGGCATATCAGAAGCCGCAATTTCTGTCTGTCTAAAATCCCGTTCCTCGTCTCTGGAGTGATTGTTAACAACTTCCATGGATGTCAGCTTCTCGCTGTTTTATTCATGGGCTTGTAATTCTGAACATCGTTATAGACTCCAAGATGTGCCAGATAAAACATGAACAATGAGATCCTGATTTCCTGTCAGAAATTTCATATAACACACACACACATACTCAAACGCATATATATGTGTTCAACATTCCTATGTGGTGCAAAAACATGGACATTAAACAAACAAACAAAAATAATAAAAAAGATAAGAAAATCAAAGCCATCGAAATGTGGATTTATAGAAGACTAAGAAGAATTGAATGGAAAGAAAACAAATGATGAATTTAAAAAAAAATGAAAAGAGAACTACTAAACACAATTAAACGAAGACAAATAAGAATGTTGGAGCATGTTAAAAGACACAGCAACCTACTAAAAGTAATCTCGGAAGAGAAAATACAGGGTAATAGTGGCAGACCAAGGCTTTCATGGACGACTAAAACATCAAAAGATGGACAAGTCAGTCTATGACAACCTTCACCATCAAAGCATGAGACAGAAGAATGACTCTCCTTGGAAGCCAACTGTCTATGCGATGACGGCACCCAATGCTGATGATGATGATGATGTATATATATAATAAAAACAAGGGAGCAGTAATTAGTGAAATAGCTAATTGAAGAAAAATGTCTGCTTTGTTCTCTTCACCGATTGGTTCCTCCTAGCCTTCACTAGCATTGTACATAACATTTTTCGGAGAGAAAGACGAATTGACTCAGTACTGATCTCAAAAACAAAAAATGTGCGAATGATTAAATAGATATGGACACTGGCACCAAATTCCATGTGCGCGATAATCAATATGTGATTTATTTTCTTTGAGAATTCAGAAGGTGACATTTTCTTTTTAAAGAATACGATCACATCGATCTATCTATTAACGGATGTTAATGGTGCACAAATTCAAGCAGAGATCGTAATCAGATTGCAAATTCCTCTCAGAAAGGTGCACTTTCCACAGTCCTGTCTGAAATAATATATATCTCTATCCAGATCTCCCACAAAACGTTGCATTCATTACACCCTGTCTGAAAGAATCTGTCTCTATCCAGATCTCCCACTAAACGTTGTATTCATTACACCCCGTCTGAAAGAATCTCGTTGTCTCTAGCTAGATCTCCCACAAAACGTTGCATTCATTACACCCCGTCTGAAAGAATCTTTGTCTCTAGCTAGATCTCCCACAAAACGTTGCATTCATTACACCCCGTCTGAAAGAATCTTTGTCTCTAGCTAGATCTCCCACAAAACGTTGCATTCATTACACCCCGTCTGAAAGAATCTCGTTGTCTCTAGCTAGATCTCCCACAAAACGTTGCATTCATTACACCCTGTCTGAAAGAATCTTTGTCTCTAGCTAGGTCTCCCACAAAAAGTTGCATTCATTAAACCCCGTCTGAAAGAATCTTTGTCTCTAGCTAGATCTCCCACAAAACGCTGCATTCCTTACACCCTGTCTGAAAGAATCGTTTGTGTCGAGCTAGATCTCCCACAAAACTCTGCATTCATTACACCCTGTCTGAAAGAATCTTTGTCTCTAGCTAGATCTCCCACAAAAAGTTGCATTCATTACACCCCGTCTGAAAGAATCTTTGTCTCTAGCTAGATCTCCCACAAAACGCTGCATTCATTACACCCTGTCTGAAAGAATCTTTGTCTCTAGCTAGATCTCCCACAAAAAGTTGCATTCATTACACCCGTCTGAAAGAATCTTTGTCTCTAGCTAGATCTCCCACAAAACGTTGCATTCATTACACCCGGTCTGAAAGAATCTTTGTCTCTAGCTAGATCTCCCACAAAACGTTGCATTCATTACACCCAATCTGAAAGAATCTTTGTCTCTAGCTAGATCTCCCACAAAACGTTGCATTCATTACACCCTGTCTGAAAGAATCTTTGTCTCTAGCTAGATCTCCCACAAAACGTTGCATCCATTACACCCCGTCTGAAAGAATCTTTGTCTCTAGCTAGATCTCCCACAAAACGTTGCATCCATTACACCCGGTCTGAAAGAATCTTTGTCTCTAGCTAGATCTCCCACAAAACGTTGCATCCATTACACCCGGTCTGAAAGAATCTTTGTCTCTAGCTAGATCTCCCACAAAACGTTGCATTCATTACACCCTGTCTGAAAGAATCTTTGTCTCTAGCTAGATCTCCCACAAAACGTTGCATCCATTACACCCGGTCTGAAAGAATCTTTGTCTCTAGCTAAATCTCCCACAAAACGTTGCATTCATTACACCCGGTCTGAAAGAATCTTTGTCTCTAGCTAGATTTCCCACAAAACGTTGCATTCATTACACCCAATCTGAAAGAATCTTTGTCTCTAGCTAGATCTCACACTTCTTCTATTGTCATGTTCAAGATCTCTTTCATGTTTTCAAACAATATTCATCTTTGTCTGTCGCTAACTCATTCTCCCTGAAACCATGCCTTCCATTATTGTTATTTCCAGCCCGCTGTTTCTTGTGACCTGGACATACAATGTTAATTTATTTTCTCTGTAATATGTTTATAAGTCACTGTTTTTTTCCCTGTTGATATCTTTTAATATCTCTGCGTTGCACTCTTTTATTATCCAAGGTATCCCAAGGATTTTATTGTCGCATTTTGTTTTGAATGAAACAACTTTCTTCTTTGTTGTTTGCGAGATCTGGCAGAGATAAACATGTAAACAAATTCTGGAATTAACCTTTTGTTTCCATTTGCCTTAAGAAATAGTCCGGAGAATATATGTGCTATAAATACACAACAGGTAAAGTAAAAGGTAAAGTGCATGACTCGAATCGGCGTCTTATCACGCGTGGTATCACTCATATGTGCTCGGCCGCATATCCAGAAGCGTTCGGAGACTTCAAGATAGTGTCGCTTCAAGCATCATAACTCACGATGCGAGGGAGCATTCCTCACCTTCAAAAGAGAAGGTTCAATGGTACCCATTTCTGCCTGCGGCTGGGTCGACCGCGGAGTTATTTATTTTTTCCAATCACGAACACATTTCACACTGCATCCAGCGGGAATCGAACACGGGTTGTCCGAACGTCGATATCCCAGTCGGGTGATTTTCTAAACTAGGCTACCGAGGCCTCATAAAATAACATCGAAACATCGAAAAAAATTAAGTTAGAGAAACGGCAACATTAAATTAGGTAGGGAAAATAATTTGGGACATTCTTTGAGGAACCGTGTGTTTAATCACAACACAAGTAACTACTGATATGATAGCTGTTACCGACTATAAAACAAACTGAGCCGAGCTGCTGGAGAGAAGAAACTCTAGGTTTAGTATTCAGTTGGAGAAAGGAATCGAATAAGTAGACATAAAGAACATCACAACAGGGGGATGTTGGTGTAAAATAGATTGGTCATGTCATGCGGAGTGTTGCCTTCATCAGGGATAATTTGATCAGGGCTCTCTAGTAGAGACATGGGTTAGAGTGAGATTAAAGATTTGATCTTTCCAAGTAGCGAATTGCGACTGGGGAAGGTTGTGGGATCAACAAGTAATCAATCAGCTAACCCAATTATCTTGTCATATCCATTATATATCCCAATAATTCTCTTTTTACTTTCAATGTTGTCTCTCTCTCTTTCTTTCTCTTTCTATCTCTCTATCTCTTTCTCTTCCTTTCTGTCTATTTCACACACAAACATGGCTTTGGGAGGCACATTTGGGGAGCTGGATAGTCCAGGGGTACAATGTCAGCCCCATGACAGTAAGGACCCGGGGTTCAAAGCCAACCAGAGGCGGTGGAGAATTTTCAAAAATGGGTACATTAATCCATGGTTTTTGTAACATTTCCATCCCTTGATCTTTTGGCTAGTGAGATCCGATGTCTAGTCCTCTCGGATAATGACATTAAACAGGAAGCCCCGTGTACACTTGCGCACGTTAAAGAACACATAGTTACAATCAAAAGGAGTAGGCCATAAATATGGTCTCCGCCTGGGTAAAATTATCAGCAGACACCTACCAACACAATGAATCCTATGTCGTGTTACGGAGTTCGTGCACGTGGGTCAGGATTCTCCTGGGAGGGGGGCGGGATATAATAGCACCTATGGGTTAGTCCGGTGTGCAGTGATGGTGATCTTAACATACAAACATATGTATATAGAAACACACACATACATATACGCTTATACACACATATATAATCGTTCATATCATCATCATCAGGTCGTATGTCCTAAACAGAACGTTAAATTCACTACAGTTCGTCTGAAAGAATCTCTTTCTCTAGCCAGATCTCCCACAGAACGTTGCATTCACTACAGTTCGTCTGAAAGAATCTCTTTCTCTAGCCAGATCTCCCACAGAACGCTGAATTCACCACAGTCCGTCTGAAAGAATCTCTAGCCAGATCTCCCAAAGAACGTTGCATTCACCACAGTTCGTCTGAAAGAATCTCTTTTTCTAGCCAGATCTCCCACAGAACGTTGCACTCACCACAGCCCGTCTGAAAGAATCTATATCTCTAGCCAGATCTCCCACAGAACGCTGCATTCACCACAGTTCGCCTGAAAGAATCTCTGTTTCTAGCCAGATCTCCCACAGAACGTTGCACTCACCACAGCCCGTCTGAAAGAATCTATATCTCTAGCCAGATCTCCCACAGAACGTTGTATTCACCACAGTTCGTCTGAAAGAATCTCTGTCTCTAGCCAGATCTCCCACAGAACGTTGTATTCACCACAGTTCGTCTGAAAGAATCTCTGTCTCTAGCCAGATCTCCCACAGAACGTTGCATTCACCACAGTTCGCCTGAAAGAATCTCTGTCTCTAGCCAGATCTCCCACAGAACGTTGCATTCACCACAGTTCGCCTGAAAGAATCTCTGTCTCTAGCCAGATCTCCCACAGAACGTTACATTCACCACAGCCCTTCTGAAAGAATCTCTTCTCACTAGCGGGATCATCCACTTCTTCTGTTGTCATGTTCAATGTCTCTTTGACATCTTGAAACCATCCTCTTCTTAGTCTGCTTCTGATGCGTCGCCTAAGAACAATACTCACACATATGCATAGATTCATCATTCACTTCTTCCTTCATCTTTGAACTTATTCGTTGTCTTCATTTATTTTGCGTCCTTCCTTTTCTAATTACGTTTGTAGAGATTTCACAAACAAATTGTACTTTAAGATAACATTGGTACGTTAGCACACTTCTCATTTAACACTTTCTACCTTCTCCCGTTATTATGAGAGTTTTCAACACATATTTCCTCAGTGGCCACAACATCTGAATGATGAATTTTTCTTCCATTTTCTTGATACATTGTTCTAGCCGCACAATCATAAACCAGATTTAGATCAATAGAAACTCTCTTCAATTTCTTTGTTTCCACTCCGCTGATATTATGAAGCGCTTTTAATCGTGCATTTTTTATGTTGTACATGGATGTTTTGTTTATTATCGGTAGTTTATGATAGTTATTATATTCTCATATTGTTCATCATTATCGAGTGCCGACTCCGCAACGAAGGTTGGCTACCATGGAGCGCCATTCTGCTCTGTCTCTTGCTTTGATGGTGCAGGTTTTCATTGGCTGGTTTGTCCATCTTTTGATGTTACTCGTCCATGTCAGTCTTGGTCTGCATCTGCCTCTTTTACCTTGTATCTTCCCCTCCAAGATTACTTTTAGAACGCTGTCGTGACTTTTAACATGGCCCAAAAATCGCATTTGTCTTGTTTGAATTGTGTTCAGTAGTTCTCTTTTCATTATTAGTTGTTTTAAGACTTCGTCGTTTGTTTTCTTTTCCTTCCATCCAATTCTACCTATTTTTCTATATATCCACATTTCAAAGGCTTCAATTCTCTGTTCTGTTTTTTTTTTTTTGGGGTCTAATGTTCATGTTTCTGCACCATATAGGAATGTTGAGAAGACATAACATTAATTCTCTTATTGTTATTCCTACTGTAATATAACACTCTTTATACAGAGTTCCGCAGCAGGAGGACACCTGATCATCAGACATGGACCCTGTTCGCAAGTGTTTCGGCTTGACACTCTAAGGGAGTTGGGCCCGCCAGGGTCATGACTCCCAACTAACTCGCAATGGCAATTGTCTTACCTCGACTACCTCTTTTCATTTCGTTTTTTGAAATCTATTCTTGTTTGTAATATTTTATTTTATGTTGTTTGTAAGATTCAGACACCCCACCCCGTTCATTTCACTTCGTGCAACAGAGCATTCATTTATTTCTTCTAATTAAGGTCTTTATCAAAATATCATACAACCTGTAATTTCATTGTTAGACAGCCTTACAATTTCATTGTTAGACAGCCTTACAATTTCATTGTTAGACAGCCTTACAATTTCATTGATAGACAGCCTTACAATTTCATTGTTAGACAGCCTTACAATTTCATTGTTAGACAGCCTTACAATTTCATTGTTAGACAGCCTTACAATTTCATTGTTAGACAGCCTTACAATTTCATTGTTAGACAGCCTTACAATTTCATTGTTAGACAGCCTTACAATTTCATTGTTAGACAGCCTTACAATTTCATTGATAGACAGCCTTACAATTTCATTGTTAGACAGCCTTACAATTTCATTGATAGACAGCCTTACAATTTCATTGTTAGACAGTCTTACAATTTCATTGTTAGACAGCCTTACAATTTCATTGATAGACCGCGTAAGCAATGTTTTACTATGTTTCTTTATTTAAGCTATCTTCTATATCATTCATATTTTTGTTTTCCCTATTATTTATCGTGTTCCCATTATTTCTATTACCACTATTATTTTATTATTATTACATTATTTCTGTTGTCCCTACTATATCTATTGTCCCCATTTTCCTATTATCCCAATTTTTTTATTTCCTTTTTACTTCTCTTGTCCCCATTATTTCTATTGTTCCTATTATTTCTATTATTACTATTACTTCTGTTGCCATTATTATTTCTTTCATTTGATTATTCCTATTATTTCTACTGTCTTTGTATTGTCCATATTATCTCAAATTTCGTTATTATTTATATGGTACATATAATTTATGCATCCAAATATCTGATGTGTAAACTAACTCCATGTCGTTTACCTATATGTTGGACCAAGGGTGCTTGAGCTATGTTATTCATGAATCGTGTTTGTTTACCTCAGGAATCAGCCTTGACCGTTTCCATGCCACGCCCTACAGTATTGTCCTAGGAGAGAATGACCGGACCCTGGAGAGAGTGACTGCGGAAAGATGCGCTCAAGCATGTCTGGAGGAGACTACATTCGTCTGTCGCTCATTTGATTATCAAGTAAGTTGTGGTAGTGACTGGGTGGAGCAGAGGAGGTTGACACTGACTGAAGAGCTTTTTGAGTTGAGTGGGTAATTTACGAGATTGTGGGACTCGTAATATATGAGATTGTGGAAATGTATGTGATTGTGGTAATGTATGTGATTGTGGTAATGTATGTGATTGTGGTAATTTATTTATTCTTCTTTTCTTCCTTATTTACCTTTCAGCGTCGAGGGGAGATATAATTTGCTGTCTTTTGCTCTTCAGTTCGCTTCTGCTGCTGTTATGTTTCCTATTGCTTCTAATATTCCATCGATCCATCTTTTTCATGGTCGACCCTTGGGTCTGGTATTCTCGCAAAGTTTATTGATGGCTCATTGTGTGTTTTGATCACACTGCCTTGTCACGTGGCCAAACCATGTTATCTGTTTTTTTTTTAATATATATTCTATGGCGGGTGTTATTCCTAGTTTTTTTTCTCAGTTCTTCATTTCTGATCTTGTCTCTCAGGCTGTTTCCTGTCATTCGTCTAACACATTTCATCTCAGCAGATGTTATTTTTTCTTATTGTTCTTGCATCTAGGATCCAGGACTGGCACTGGTAGCACAACGAGGGGATGACGATTGTGTTGTACAGTGCTCCTTTTGCCTCTAGAGCTTTTTCCTTGTTGGACAATAGTGGTGATAGCTGTCCAATGATTTGACAAGCTTTGTTGCATCTTAAGTCAATCTCTGCTGTTTGTGAAATGTATGTGATTGTGGTAATTTATGTAATTCTGACAATGTATGTGATTGTGGTAACTTATATGGTTTTGATAGTATATGTGGTTTTGGAAAGGTATGTGATTGTGGTAATATATGTGATTGTGGTAATTTATGTAATTCTGACAATGCATGTGATTGTGGTAACTTATATGATTTTGATAGTATATGTGGTTTTGGAAAGGTATGTGATTGTGGTAATATATGTGATTGTGGTAATGTATGTGATTGTGGTAATGTATGTGATTGTGGTAATGTATGTGACTAATAGTTTGTGTGATTATGCTAATTTATGTGATTGTGGTAATTTATATGATTTTGGTAGTTTACGTGATTATTTGAACTATGTGATTGTAGTAATTTATGTGATTGTGGTATTTTATGAGTTTGTGATAGTTTATGAGATAGTAGAAAGCAATGTGATTGTGGTAATGTATTTGATTTGTGTGCTTGCTGTAATTTATTTGATTGTAGTTTATGTGGTTGTGCTAGTTTATAAAGTTGTGGTAATTTGTGAGTGTGTGGTTAATTAGAAATAGTGATTGATATAGATAAATGGTTACAGAGGATGTGTGGTTGAATTATGTGGACTGGTTATGTGAGGTTGTCATTATTATAATTGGGTGGTTAATGAAGAGTTATATTAACGATAAATTGGTGGTTTATTATGGATTCTGAGTGTGGTACATGAGTGGTTTATGAGGTACTGGTTTTATAACAGATGCATGGTTTATGAGAAAATGGTAATTTGGTAGATGGTTAGTTTATGAGGAAAGGTTAATTTGATAGATTGTTAGTTTATGAGGAAAGGTTAATTTGGTAGATTGTTAGTTTATGAGGACAGGTTAATTTGGTAGATTGTGAGTTTATGAGGAAAGATTAATTTGGTAGATTGTTAGTTTATGAAGAAAGATTAATTTGGTAGATTGTTACTTTAGGAGGAAAGATTAATTTGGTAGATTGTTAGTTTATGAAGAAAGATTAATTTGATAGATTGTTACTTTAGGAGGAAAGATTA
Organism: Megaustenia siamemsis; assembly: GCA_032433765.1. Classification (NCBI taxonomy): domain Eukaryota; kingdom Metazoa; phylum Mollusca; class Gastropoda; order Stylommatophora; family Ariophantidae; genus Megaustenia; species Megaustenia siamemsis. The sequence continues at coordinate 9,418,167 of JAVIAB010000059.1, read as the reverse complement.
ATTTGATAGATTGTTACTTTAGGAGGAAAGATTAATTTGGTAGATTGTTAGTTTATGAGGAAAGATTAATTTGGTAGATTGTAAGTTTATGAGGGAAGATTAATTTGGTAGATTACTCGTTTATAAGGTTGTTTCATCATAGGTTTATACAGAAGAACTAAAAATATGTTGACAGTAAATGAAAAGATTTATTTTATAGTTTTATTACAGTACATTTTATAACTACATATATGTAAATTTAATCATTTTTATTATATAAAATAAAATTTAATTGTAATGTAATAATTGTTTATCGAAATTTAATTGTATTTCTCAATATATTATGTAATCTCAAAATATATCATTTTTTTTTAAATCATAAAATCACATCATTTACTGGCCACCTATTGTTGGTACACCCGGTATGTTTATATACATATTGATATGAGAATTTCCAGGAAAGTACAGTAAATTAATTACCTCACAGAACTCAGTAACTCTGTGGAGCCTCGATAGCTCAGTGGTTATTGAACTGGACTACAAAGGACAAGAGGTAGGGTTCGATTCTAATCGACGGCTTCCGGGTTCACCCAGCCTTAAATGATACCGGATTTTTTCTCGGAAAATAAAGCAGCACGGGAATAATACCGACCATATTACCCCCAAAATAATGTGCCGAAGGTCTGTAAATATTATAGTCACTGAAGTCTGTAAATATTATAGTCACTGAGGTCTGTAAATATTATAGTCACTGAGGTCTGTAAATATTATAGTCACTGAGGTCTGTAAATATTATAGTCACTGAGGTCTGCAAATATTATAGTCACTGAGGTCTGTAAATATTATAGTCACTGAGGTCTGTAAATATTATAGCCACTGAGGTCTGTAAATATTATAGTCACTGAGGTCTGTAAATATTATAGTCACTGAGGTCTGTAAATATTATAGTCACTGAGGTCTGTAAATATTATAGTCACTGAGGTCTGTAAATATTATAGTCACTGAGGTCTGTAAATATTATAGTCACTGAGGTCTGTAAATATTATAGTCACTGAGGTCTGTAAATATTATAGCCACTGAGGTCTGTAAATATTATAGTCACTGGGGTCTGTAAATATTATAGTCACTGAGGTCTGTAAATATTATAGTCACTGAGGTCTGTAAATATTATAGTCACTGAGGTCTGTAAATATTATAGTCACTGAGGTCTGTAAATATTATAGTCACTGAGGTCTGTAAATATTATAGTCACTGAGGTCTGTAAATATTATAGTCACTGAGGTCTGTAAATATTATAGTCACTGAGGTCTGTAAATATTATAGTCACTGACACTATATTCCCTATATAGCTCTTTACTTTACATATTTTTTTTACCCAGTAACTCAAAAAAAACTGATGTATTAAGGACACCTAACCAGATATTTGTATACCATATTTTTGTATGGAGACGGTGGTATGATATGAAAATATGACGGTTCTTATCACAGTGAGAAGCGATGTAAATGAGTAGTGATGCAGTTGTATCAAAAGTGTTGCTTACAGTAATGATCATGCCGGGATATGTTCTAGGTTCAATCGTGTTTCTTTAAAGTAAAAGTAAAGTACCCCCGTCACGCCAAGTATAGGGAATATGGTGTTAGTGACCATCAATTTTACAGACCCTCGGCACATGATTTTTGGGGTAATGTGGTCGGTATTACGCCCGTGCCGCTTTACTTTCACATAAAAAAATCCGGTACCCATTAAAGGCTGGGTGCACCGGAAGCCGTCGATTGGGATCGAACCCTACCTCTTGTCCTTTGTAGTCCAGTTCACTAACCACTGAGCTATCGCGGCTCCCTGTTTCTTTAACCAGCTATATTAAAAAAACTGACAATATACACACATACACACAGACACACACACACACACCCATTCACACACACCCATATGCACACATATATACACACACACCCATACACACACCCATACACACATACACACACCCATACACACACCCATACACACACCCATACACACACACCAATACACACACCCATACACACACACACCCATACACACACCCATACATACACACATACACACACACCCATACACACCCATACACACACACACACACACACACACACACACAGATACACACACAACCAAGAACGAATAGCAAACGTTACACAGATTTGTCAAAAAGGACAAAGTCAAAATCAACCTTATTATCAACATTAGCCGGAACGAATCCCCATTTTTAAGACCAAGTAACGAGAAAATAAAAACTGGAATATTTTTTGTGACAACATGGACACTTGTATTGCGAAAGAGAGCGGAGAATAAGAGAAAATGATCAGAAAGCTTTCAGAGAATCGTGAATGGATGGATGGATGCGGTCGCCCGATGATTTGAGGTATACTAACGGATACGAACCGTAGACTTCCTCCTCGTCATCCGCCCTTAAAAGGACGTTAAGTGGACGTAGTTACGTTGTGTTGAAGTTTGCAGTGTAACACTGTGATATCTGCGCCTTTCGGCCCAACACATCCGATTTCAGCCGACGTTTTTTTGAGTACCGGGTTCGTCTTCCCACTTCGATCCCTGCTCGCTTGGCCAGACTAGACAGGTTAGTCTGTTTCTGGAGGCACCACGAAGAGGTGTAGCAGGGTCTGGATGGTTCTGGTTCACCGATCCTGGCGCAAGCCATCAGTTGTGAGTCACTGACAACTTCCAGCTCTGGTGCTGGGGAGGGGGACGCGCGCCTTCGCCTCCGAATCGTGAATGAAACAAGAGAAAGGAATTTTTTTTTTTTATACCTGCAGAGACGAAATGATATGGAGTGTCATGATTCCTACGCCAGGAGACCCACTTCAACAGATGAATATTTCTTATATTTTGGTATATCTCTCACTTTTTATTCCTTCATCATCATCATCAAGTACCGGACCTGCTGGCGTAGGTGATCATGTCTCTGCAACTTTCGATCTCGACAGTTATTTATCATTTCCGTTGTTGACTTTCTGTCAAGCCATTCTCTTAAGCTGTCTGGTATCTTTTCTATTTGCTTCCCTCAATCTCTTAGTCCCTCAATTTTTCCAGTTGTTACAATATATTCCAGCTGTTATCTTCTCAATACATGGCCAAAAATGATGACTGTTTCTTCCTAATATTGGAAATTAGCTCTCTTTTTTCTTTGGCCTCTTTCAGAACGTTTTCATTACTCTTCTTAGCTGCCCATGGTATTCTCAACATTCTTCTGTAAAACCACATTTCTAAATCATCCAGTGATTTTCTTGTCTGTTGTCCTATTGTCCATGATTCACATCCATATGTTAAGACTGGCTCTACATAACATTTAAGAACTCTTGTTCTTGTTTCTATTGTCAAAAAGGGATTGCAAAGTATTTTTCTCATTTTTTGGAAAGCTGCTTTTTCCTGAGCCATTCTGCATCTCACTTCGGTTGCACATCTACAACATCTCTTGTTCTCTTCCTTAAATATATAAATGAACGTGTTGTGTGTGTGTTGTGTGTTGTGTGTGCGTGTGTGTATGTGTGTGCGTGTGTGTGGTTATTGTGACGTATGTTGCCGACTAAATGTTATAGCAATACTTATGCATTTAATTTTTTATAATTATTATGTTTCCTCTTTTACCGACTTAATTAAGAAACATTAATACGGCATTATATGGACGGAATGAAGCCATTTGACGACGTCCCCGCTCTGCTAAGACATTTCTGCTAAACTAATGATTTTTACTTCGTTTTTATGCACGTTTGTCTAACTGCACGTTATAAATGAGAAGTTATGTTTCATTAACATTGAGTTGCGTTCCATTATCGCATTAGTGTTCATCTATATATAACATCTGTAACAACTTGAGCGGGAAAATAATAGAGATCTCCCGTTACTTAATCGATTACATTTCTTCAGAAACGTAGGACTGTAGCATCCACTCTTCAATGATTCTTTCTTTCCATCTTATACAATCTCCGTCCATAATATTTTATTTAATATCAGCCTTTTCTTATATTTAATCCATCTTTGCTTTTGTTACTTGCCTCTTTCTTCTCTCTCACCTACACTTTTTATGATTATAAGTAGCTAAACTCCTATCTTGTTTTCTTGATAATTTTTAATATTCTATTATTTTATCTTTCACTTTCAGCTCTATTAATCGATATCATGGCCTTCCTTTTCTTATCATTTTCTTTAGGATCGCTTGATAAACAAAGTTTATGTGTTTTTGATAAAGTCATTATTTAATTAATGTCTGCAGATTTAATCATCTACTCATGAACGCATTCCATGTTGATATATTATTATAATGCGCCCTTAGATTAAGACAAGCGTGTACATGGGGCTGGGTGGTCTAGAGGTACGGCGGCGGTCTCAGCTCAGGATGGACCCGGGTTCAAAGCCAACCGGAAGCGGTGATGATTTATTTTTAAAATATGAAAAATTAATCATTGTTCTTTTATGACGTTTGCCTCCCCTGATCTCTTGGGTAGTGAGATTCGATGACTAGCCTTCTCGGAAAACGGCAATAAACATTAGGTCCCGTGTGCGTCGCGCACGTTAAAAAACCCTTAGTAGTTAAAATCTACAAGAGCTGGCAAAAAATTTGGCCGCTGCGTAAGCAAAATTGTCAGTAAAAATCTTCCAACATTAATGATCCCACCCCGTGCTAGGAAGTCTGTGCACGTGATCCAGGATTCTCCTCGGATTGGCTAGTTGCGCTGTCCATGAAGTCAATGAACCAATGGATCGGGAGGAACATCATCAATGCCCTCCGAGATGTGGAAAAATCGCAGGACTTCGACAACCATGAGTCCACGTTACTCTTTTGGATAAAAGAGATTGGAGTTATGATGGTGCACAGCCAAAAACGAGAAAATTAGTGGGCGTATAAGAGGATACATCAACCAACACAGAACTAGAGTCGTTAACCGATGGACACTTCGAGACTTGCTGAGAAGGGAATCTGAGCACCTATGGACATGTCGGAGCGCAATGATAATAACCCACAAATAACTCAACTACTCTACTCGGATTATCTCGTGACTCTTGTGGTGTAATATCGGAGCACCTATGGACATGTCGGAGTGCAATGATAATAACCCACAAATAACTCAACAACTCTACTCGGATTATCTCGTGATTCTTGTAGTGTAATATCGGAGCACCTATGGACATGTCGGAGTGCAATGATAATAACCACAAATAACTCAACAACTCTACTCGGATTATCTCGTGATTCTTGTAGTGTAATATCGGTGCTCCTATGGACATGTTCTGTGTGCAATCATGATGATCCTAATAATAAACACAATGAACAATTATTTAATGTACGACTATAGTATTGATTATTGAAGCTAATTTCCAATATTAGGAAGAAACAATCATCATTTTTTGGCTAAGAAATGAGAAGAGAACAGCTGGAATATATTGTAACAAGAGGGAAAATTGAGGGACGAAGAATTAGAGGTAAGCAAAAAGAAAAGATACCAGACAACTTAAGAGAATGGCTTGGCTGAAGGTCAACAACAGAAATGATAAATAATTGTCGTGATCGAAAGTTGTGGACAGACATGATCACCTACGCCAGCCGGCCCGGTACTTGATGATGATGATGATAATGATAATAGTATTGAATATACTCATGGTGCCAACCAGTGTTGAAACCTAATCATAATTATAATGTGCATTTAGACAAGCGCGTAAGTGACTGAACAATTGGACTTTCATATTTGGACATCGAAAATACAAGTGTAAATATAATTATGGGTAATGTGGTGATGGGCATTCAACCAGTCATGTGACGATCACATGGGCATTGTTCTATTCCTGATAGCTTCGAGTTTTCTCGAACAAAATTGATATCAGAAGCTAGACCTGCCCACTGCATGCCAAATTCATGAACAGATCTTTGTTTTTATCTTAAACTAGTATTTTAGTTCTCGTCATCATCATGTGCCCTACCGGTCGGCGTAGGCGATCGTGACCTTCCAACAATTTTCTGTTTACAGTGCATCCTATCAATTCTGTTGTTGACCCTTTTCGTGCCATGACACCAGGCTATCTAGTATACTGTCTCTTTGTCGTCCGCGATATCTCGTTTCCTGTATTTGCCACTTTAAAACAAATATTCCAACTTTCCTCTTCTCATGATGTACCCCAAAAATATCGATTGTTTCTTTCTGATGTCTTTTATGAGCTCCCTTTTTGTGTTAGTCTTCTTGAATGTTCTCGTTGGTCTTTTTAGTTGTCCAGGGAACTTTCAACATTCTTTTGAGAAAAACCATCTCTGTGGCCTCTAATCGTTTTTTCATTTGTTTATCCGCTGTCCATGATTCTCTTCCATAGGTCAGAGTTAGCTCTGTATAGCACCGATAAACACTCCTTCTCACTTCTCAATTTTGCGCAGACAAATTAGCTAAAGAGGGAGGGAGATTACCACAAGAGAACCATCCGCTCAGTTATGATGAAATCAAATCCATCCTCATAGGTCAGTTCCATGAAAAATGGAAACGAGAACACCCAAAGCATAACGAGAGTGACGGATACCTCCAACTATCAAGGAGGGATCAAGTCATCATACTTCGTCTACGCACTGGCCACAATAGAATGAGAAATCACATGTTCAACAAATTCAAAATAGGTACAACCAGCCTATGCCACTGTACACTGGACAATATGACTACAACACATGCTCTTCAGGATTGCTCCAGTACACAGACCTGAGAAGAGCAATGTGGTCCACACCCACTCCCTGGAAGATAAACTATATGGGGTAGTCGATTCGCTTAAACAGACAGCTGACTTCATGAGAGAGTCTGGAATTCTACTCTGATTGAGTCTTGATCGCAGAGAGAGAGAGAGAGAGAGAGATAGAGAGAGAGAGAGACTTCTCAATTTAGTTCTATTCTTGGAAATTGCACAGCGTTTTCGTATGAAGATGTCACGAGCCTAGTACATTCCCCTCATGGATGAAGATGTCATGAGCCTAGTACATTTCCCTCATGGATGAAGATGTCATGAGCCTAGTACATTCCCCTCATGGATGAAGATGTCATGAGCCTAGTACATTCCCCTTATGGATGATGTCATGAGCCTAGTACATTCCCCTTATGGATGAAAATGTCATGAGCCTAGTGCATTCCCCTCATAGATAAAGATGTCATGAGCCTAGTACATTCCCCTCATTCTTAACCTTGATATTTTTGGAAGGTGGTTACAATTTGTGAGGCCACACACAAAAGCAACAGTTTTAGTTCAAGCAAAAGTTTACATGTGAATTATCATTGAGTAGTTCATGCTATATCAAAGATGCACAAACGTTAGAGTTTCGATCAAACAATACTGAATGTCTGGTCACCGCAACAAACTCCCACATTTAACACGCAGTGTCTTCTAAACACTTTAAATGCACAGAGTGTCCGAAACATAATGTACCTTTTTCAATAAATTATTTTGTGCCCCCCCCCCCCAGACCTGACATAAGGTTCATTTATAAACCAAAGTTAATGTGATGTTTCAAAGTATTTTTCTCCTACCTTTCAAAGATTCATTATGGGTGTCCTTTTTGATATGACAGGGTCGCTAGTCCATTTCCTCCTATACTCGGCTCAACATGTCTCTTGTAACAGCAACAAAGGCTTCATTGTTCCGATCTCTCAGTTCCATCTAAATTTGTGTGTCCGCGTACGGCTGGTATTTTAACTTAAACTTATTAACTTCAGTTACAATGTGTGCTTCTTTACAAGTTTCTACACACCGGTCATCTATGAAAAAAAAATATAGGAAGAGGTGAATACTTTTTCGGACACCCTGTATATACCAGTCATGTGTACTTTATCTTTAAGGAGGGACTCAAATAAACAAACCAACTAACTTCTTCCTCTTTTCCTTTCCTTCCTCATCTGCCTTTCAGTGTCGAGGAGAAATATAATTTGCGGTCTATTGCTCGTCGATCGCCTCTGCTGCTGTTATGTTTCCTAGTGCTTCTAATATTCCATCGATCCATCTTTTTCGTGTCCGACCCTTGGGTCTGGTGTTCTCACAACGTTTGTTTAAGGCTCGTTGTGTTGTGTTTTGATCATTATGCCTTGTCACGTAGCCAAACCATTTCTGTTGTTTCCTTATATATACTATGGCGGGGGCTATTCCTAGCTTTTTAAACCAACTAACGTTCAAAACAAATCAACTAACGAGATGAACTGTCTTAGACGAATGACAGGAAACAGCCTGTGAGATAAGATCAGAAATGTGTTAGACGAATGGCAGGAAACAGCCTGTGAGATAAGATCAGAAATGTCTTAGACGAATGACAGGAAACAGCCTGTGAGATAAGATCAGAAATGTCTTAGACGAATGACAGGAAACAGCCTGTGAGATAAGATCAGAAATGTGTTAGACGAATGGCAGGAAACAGCCTGTGAGATAAGATCAGAAATGTCTTAGACGAATGACAGGAAACAGCATGTGAGATAAGATCAGAAATGTCTTAGACGAATGACAGGAAACAGCCTGTGAGATAAGATCAGAAATGTCTTAGACGAATGACAGGAAACAGCCTGTGAGATAAGATCAGAAATGTCTTAGACGAATGACAGGAAACAGCCTGTGAGATAAGATCAGAAATGTCTTAGACGAATGACAGGAAACAGCATGTGAGATAAGATCAGAAATGAAGAACTGAGAGAAAAAGAAAGGAATAGTCGCCGCCGTAGAATATATAAAGAAACAACAGATAAAATGGTTTGGCTATTGTTATAAGACAGAAAGATCAAAGAACAACACAATGAACCTTAACAAACGTTGCGAGAACACCAGACTCATGGGCCAACCACGAAAAAGATGGGTTGACGGGATATTAGAGACACTAGGAAACAGAACAGCAGCAGAGCCCAACAGAAGAGCAAAAAGTCACAAAGTATATCTTTCCTCAACGCTGAAAGGCAAATGAGGAAGGAAAGAAGAAAAAGGAAAAAGAACTAAAGTATTGACAGTAAACATCTGTGCAGATGTCAAGAAATGTTTACTTCCGTCCGTAATGTAACCTCTTCCCGCTCTTTAAGCCCTACACACCCATCCCCTCCAATCACACACTCATACCACACACACACCACTCACACTCACCACACACACACTCACCACACACACACTCACACTCACCACACACACTCTCACCACACACACACGCGCACTCACACCTGATCCTGCAAGGGAGATAATTCCGCTAATTGAATGGATTAAAGGGAGTTAAACTAATGGTTGCTGGACATTAATTATTCCCCATGCTTTAAGTTCGGTGCTCGGTATAGCGTGGAAGTTAATCTATGTTTTCACCAACTTCAAACGTGGCTTATTCATATCCCACAAGTGGAGGCTAAGACCTTCCAGCGACTTCTGCAAAAGTTGATGAGCTCCATTTGTAGTCTTTTAGAAGACAGGCGGAACAGTCTAGGTACTATGTTATATTTAGAAAATTGAAGGAACCGAATGTTGCAAGTTAAAATGGAAAAGTGGAGGCGAATCAATGTCTCTCGGTCAGTTGGTAGACGATTGATGTGGTGGTTTGATTATAGCACATCTTGGACAATGTGGTGGTTTGATGGTATCAGATAAGTGGATGATGTGGTGGTTTGATTGTATTAGATAAGTGTATAATGTGGTGGTTTGATTGTATTAGATAAGTGTATAATGTGGTGGTTTGATTGTATTAGATAAGTGTATAATGTGGTGGTTTGATTGTATTAGATAAGTGTATAATGTGGTGGTTTGATTGTATTAGATAAGTGTATAATGTGGTGGTTTGATTGTATTAGATAAGTGTATAATGTGGTGGTTTGATTGTATTAGATAAGTGTATAATGTGGTGGTTTGATTGTATTAGATAAGTGTATAATGTGGTGGTTTGATTGTATTAGATAAGTGTATAATGTGGTGGTTTGATTGTATTAGATAAGTGGATAATGCGGTGGTTTGATGGTACAGTGTATCAGATAGGTGGATGATGTGGTGATTTGAAGGTATCAGATAAGTGGATAATGTGGTTGTTTGGTTGTATTAGATAAGTGGATAATGTGGTGAATGAATGTATTAGATAATGATGAGGATGACTGTGGTAGAAACGGAAATAATAAGTGGTTAAAGTGACTGTTGATTGCAGTATTAATTGGATAATGAGGAGTTTCATTGCACTAGATAAGTGGATAATGAGAAGTCTCATTGCACTAGATAAGTGGATAATGAGGGGTATGACTGTAGCTGATGAATGTATAATATGAGGGGTGGGTTTATTATATAAGTGGCTAGTGAAGTGGTTTATTATATAAGTGGCTCTTATTGTATAATATAGGTGGATAATGAGAGTGTTCAATGTAGAGGGTAGGTGCATAGCCATAGATTCTATTGTTATAGATAAGTGGATAATGAGGGATCCGATGATCGTATATCATCTTCATCAAGTACCGGGCCTGCTGGCGTAGGTGATCATATCTCTCCAATACTTTCGATCTCCGTAGTTATTTATCATTTCTGTTGTTGACCTTCTGCCAAGCCATTCTCTTAAGCTGTCTAGTATCTTTTCTCTTTGCTTTCCTCTATCTCTTCGTCCCTCAATTTCCCAGTTGTTGCAATATATTCCAGCTCTTCATATCCATCCATGGTACTCTTAACATTTTATGTAAAACAAAACTTCTACAGTCTCCATTGATTTTCACGTTTGCTGACTTATTGTCCCTGTCTCTTGTCCATATGCTGAAACTGGCTCTCCGATACATTGACTTATAATCACTTCCATCCGTCCTTACATCAACACGAACCGACTTTCGTTAGTGAGACCGGTAACTATCAACTGTAGTACGGAGTTCGTGCACTATTGTATGTTCTTTAAGTTCCAGGAACATGATGATGGTTCTCAAGCAGCAAGAATATTTAAGACAATCAGAACCGGAAATAATGAAAGTCAGTAATTTCTGCCCCCAAAAAAAGTTAAAACAAAAGAGGTGAACTGAGAGTAAATATAAAAATGGAGATAATTGAAGTGAAAATTCAAAGAAGGAAATCCCAAATAATAAAATGTAACATTTCTAAGTAATCTAATTTGATACCTTCTGAAGCAGAAAGGAAACGGTAGTGACGTAATACTTGTGGAGAGAGATTGAGCATGGACATATGGTGATTTTTGGGGATATTTTCCCGAGATGAGATGAGCTTTTCCTTTCTTGTTGATGTCATAGACATTGTCTCAAAGACCACACGTCAGATTTAAGCGGGGAACGTAAGAAGAGGAGTGGCTCTAGAAAGTGGAAGATTTAATTAGAAAGCTTGGCCCCTCGCAGGTTTCTTTAATCTAAATCCTTGCAGAGACTTCTCATCTGTCACTCAACCCAGGCACTGCATAGAGAGGATCTTGCTGTCACTGAAATCCGTTTGTCATGTCTTGGGCAGCGGAATTCTGCAGACTTATTCTACTAATTTACTTTCCTATCTATCTATCTATCTATCTATCTATCTATCTATCTATCTATCTATCTATCTATCTATCTATCTATCTATCTATCTATCTATCTATCTATCTATCTATCTATCTATCTATCTATCTATCTATCTATCTATCTATCTATCTATCTATCTATCTATCTATCTATCTATATATCTATCCATCTATCTATCTATCTATCTATCTATCTATCTATCTATCTATCTATCTATCTATCTATCTATCTATCTATCTATCTATCTATCTATCTATCTATCTATCTATCTATCTATCTATCTATCTATCTATCTATCTATCTATCTATCTATCTATATATCTATCTATCTATCTATCTATCTATCTATCTATCTATCTATCTATCTATCTATCTATCTATCTATCTATCTATATATCTATCATTCTGTCTGCCTGTCTGTCTGTGTGTTTGTCTGTCTTTCTTTCTGTCTCTCTGTCTATCTCTCTATATATCCTTATATTTTATCTGTAAAACGTCATTTATGTTTCTCTTTCTCTGTATTTACTTTAATCCATTATTCTTGGCTGTTATACCTCTCTCACTCACTCGTTCTTTAACTTTAATTGTTTATCTTCTGGTCTCTTATATATAATAATTTCGTATATGTTTCACGTGCGTGCTTATGTGTGTGGGTGTATTTGTGTTCTGAGCATCTTGTCATCTACAACACATTATGTTAACTTTTCTGTCTTTTACAACCCCAATTGAAACAAATAAAAACACAAAGTGTACATGTCAATTGTCAATTGGTACTGGATTGCTGCAAGTTTACATTCTCAAGTATGTTTGTTGACAATGATGATAATGTACTTACACCAGAGCTGCATAGGCTTTGTGCATTATGATTCTCTAATGGTATGGCTTGGGATAATAGAGTTAATGTAGACCTTTAGCATAAATAAGTTAAATATATATATGTTTATATATATATATATGTTTATATATATATATATATATATATATATGTTTATATATATATATATACATATATATATTATATATATATACATATATATATATATATATTATATATATATATATATATATATATATATATATATATATATATATATATATATATATATATAACTAGTTAATATAAAAAAAGTAAAGTACCCCCGTCACGCCAAGTGGCGTATAGGGAAATATGGTGTTAGTGACCCTATATTTTACAGACCTTCAGCACATGGTTTTTGGGGTAATGTGGTCAGTATTACGCCCATGCTGCTTTACTTTCCCAGAAAAAAAATCCGGTACCCATTTAAGGCTGGGTGAACCCGGAAGCCGTCGGTTGGGATCGAACCCTACCCCTTGTCCGTGGTAGTCCAGTTCACTAACCACTGAGCTATCGCGGCTCCCAATAATGTGTTAGTGACCCTATATTTTACAGACCTTCGGCTCATGATTTTTGGGGTAATGTGGTCGGTATTACGCCCGTGCCGCTTCACTTTTCCTCAAAAAAATCAGGTACCAATTAAGGGCTGGGTGAACCCGGAGGCCGTCGGTTGGGATCGAACCCTACCTCTTGTCCTTTGTAGTCCAGTTCACTAACCACTGAGCTATCGCGATTCCCACTAGTTAATATAGCGAGAAATAAAGACTATATTCGAAACAAAACGCTACCGAAAAATACTTAAGATACCTTGGATAATGTAAAAGAGCAATGAAGACATAATACAAAATAGAAACATTAAAAAGAACTGGTTTGTAAACATCAATCTACAGAGGAAATTAAAAATACTCTGGTCAAAAAACACAGCGGGCTGGAAAGAACAATAATGGAAGGCATGGATCTTGGACGATGCATCAGGGCAGACCAAGAATAAGGTGGGTTCAAGACGTCACGGAGATCTTGTGCTTGACAACAGAAGAAGTGGGAAGATCTGACTAGAGACAGATTCTTTCAGACAAGCTGTGATGAATACAACGTTCTGCAAAGAACATGCGATCTGATGATGACGATGATGTTGATGGTGATGATGATGATGATGATAATGGTGATGATGTTGATGATGATGGTGATGATGATGATGATGATGATGGTGGTGATGATGATGATGATGGTGATGATGATGATGATGATGATGGTGATGATGATGATGGTGGTGATGATGATAATGGTGATGATGATGATGATGATGGTGATGGTGATGATGATGATGATGGTGATGATGATGATGATGATGATGATAATGGTGATGATGATGATAATGGTGATGGTGATGATGATGGTGATAATGATGGTGAAGATGATGATGATGATGATAATGGTGATGATGATGGTGATGATGATGGTGATGATGATGGTGATGGTGATGGGGATGATGGTGATGATGATGAGGGTGATGATGATGATAATGATAATGGTGATGATGATGGTGATGATGATGATTGTTTAATTCGTTAGGTTACTATAAATCTTATTCGTCTCTCTCTTTCTCTCTCTCTCTCTTTCTCTCTCTCTCTCTCTCTATCGTGTGTGGTTCCGCCTGTCTGTGTTCACATTTACCTGTCTTCCTACATTTATATCTCTCTGACCATCAAACCGTAATCTGTCCAGCCCTTTCATTTTGTCCTTTTATATTCCAACAACCAAGACAGAAAATAACAACCATACATTCCCCAATTTCTGCCTTCTGTCAATCCCGATCTGTAGTGCAGGCGTCATGCAAGACACACAGAGTCCACATGATCTAAAAGTTAATAAAATATTCATTTAACATGGCTCTCCAGTGTATTCACAAAGGAAGTAATTATGTTTGGCTCCAGGACTCGACATGTAATTTCACAGTTGCGCTGTTTTCTTTGCTTTCAGCATAACATCCCATAGTAGTAATCTCTTGATGAAAATATTCCTGGTTTTCTGGAATTTGTGGGGATTATCAGCTCAGAGTTAGATGATATCACGTGTGGTATAATAAGTGTTTTAATGGTGTCTTTATAATAGTTATTTTTTTAATGATGTCGTTAGTGTGCCTTTATAATAGTTTCTTTATAGTGGCTTTATAATGGTGTCTTTATTGTAGCTTCATAATGGTTTCTTGTTGTAGGTTTATAATGGTGTCTTTATTGTAGCTTCATGATGGTGTCTTTATTGCAGCTTCATAATGGTTTCTTGTCGTAGCTTTATAATGGTGTCTTTATTGTAGCTTCATATGGGTTTCTTGTCGTAGCTTTATAATGGTGTCTTTATTGTAGCTTCATAATGGTTTCTTGTCGTAGCTTTATAATGGTGTCTTTTTTGCAGCTTCATAATGGTTTCTTGTCGTAGCTTTATAATGGTGTCTTTATTGCAGCTTCATAATGGTTTCTTGTCGTAGCTTTATAATGGTGTCTTTATTGTAGCTTCGTAATGGTGTATTTGTCGTGGCTTTATAATAGTGTCGTTATACTAGCTTGATAATTGGGTCTTCATAGTAGCTTTATTATGATGTCCCTATAATTGTATCTTTATAGTAGCTTTATAATAGTGTCTTTATATGGCCCTTTTCGTCTTGTCAGACGGTCTAGTGGAGGCTATTGCGTATTTTTTTGAGGTATTGTTTTGCCGAACAGCTTCTCTCGTGGCTAATTCTACCAATGTTTGACAAACACACGCGGTCACATAATGAACAGGTCAGGCTCGCTGGTCCACAGGGTTTACCATCCTTTTTCATGAGTCTCTTCTCTTCTAAGTCCTGTCTTAGAACAGTCTCAAATGTTGTTATACCGTTCCTTATACGTGCTCTCCATGATGTGCGATCACTTGCCAGATGTTGCCAGTCGTTTTCACAGATGGAGAAGTCTTTCAGAGATGATTTGCAGATATCTCTATATCGTAGTTTAGGTCTGCCGATTTGTCGTTTTCCGTGTTTTAGCTCGCCATATAGTATTTGCCTAGGAATGCGTTTTTCTTCCATCCGTTGGACATGCCCCAGCCATCTTAGCCTTCGACTTCTGAGCATCGACATGATTGTTAGGGTCTTAGCACGTTGCAGGACAGTTAAGTTGGTTATTTTGTCCTGCCATTTGATGTGCATTATTTTGCGGAGACATCGCATGTGGAAGACATTTAGTCTTTTTTCCTGGTTTGAGTATGTTGTCCAGGTTTCGGATCCATATAGTAGTGTGCTAAGCACACAAGTTTGATATATTAAGAGTTTAGTCTTTCGAGTTAGTTTCGTGTTGTTCCATGCCCTTTTTGTGAGTTTGCCGAAGGTCGTAGCTGCCTTACCAATTCGACAGTTTATTTCTTCATCAAGAGAGATGGTTTGCGTAACTGTGGATCCAAGATATGTAAATTTCTGTACTGATTCTAGTGGGCAGTCTTTTAGAGTAATAGATATAGGTTTGAAGTCACCTTGATTTAGTATTACTGTCTTCTGAACATTAATTGACAGTGAAAAAAGGTCGCATGCTTTATCCAGGTTGTTGATCAGCGACTGTAGGGTGGCCTCACTATGAGCGACTAGGGCTGCATCGTCAGCAAATAAAAATTCTTTAAGTAGGGCAACATTTGTTTTGGTTTTTGCTCTTAGTCGTGCTAGGTTGAACAGTGAGCCATCTGGTCTTGTGCGAATGTAAATATCTCCTGAGCTGTTTTCGAAGGTGTAATTTAGGAGGGCAGCAAAAAATATACAAAAAGGGTGGGGGCGAGGACACATCCCTGTTTCACTCCTTTGTTGACTTTGAAATTCTCTGATGGACTCCCATCAAAATGGACTTGGCCATTCATGTCTTCATGGAAGGAAATTATCAGCCTAAGTAATTTAGGAGGGCAGCCTATGCCTTCTAACACCTTGTAGAGACCATCTCTGTTTACTGTGTCGAATGCCTTTGTGAGATCCACAAAGGCAATATAGAGCGGCATATTTTGTTCCCGACATTTTTCCTGTAGTTGTCTAAGAGTGAAGATCATATCTATGGTTGATCTCCCGGGTCTGAAACCGCATTGGGACTCGGGAAGCATCCGTTCTGCAAGTCTATGCAGGCGATTAAGTACGACTCTAGCAAAAGCTTTGCCTGTTGTGCTAAGGAGAGAAATGCCTCTGTAATTGTTGCAGTCGCCCCTGTCTCCTTTATTCTTGTACAGCGTTATAATCTTAGCATTTCTCATATCATGAGGTATTTCTCCGTTTCTCCAGCATTTAATTAGCAGTTTGTATAGGTGTGGAAGTAGTACGCTTAGGTTGTCCTTTAGTACATCTGTGGGAATGTTGTCATTTCCTGCAGCTTTTCCTCTTGAGAGGGCATTTATAGCGTCAGCAAGTTCGTTCATAGTAGGCTCAACATCCAGTTCAAACATTGTAGGATATTTGGGTATTGATTGTGCTAGAGCTGTGTTTGCTGGTCTGTCGTCACTGTATAGATTAGAGTAGTGTTCAACCCATCTTTGCATTTGTTGTCCCTTGTCAGTAATAGGTTCTCCAAACTTGGATTTTAGGGGGCTAATTTTGTTATTTTTGGTCCAAGGGCCTTTTTTATATTGTCATGCATGGTTTTTGAGTCGCCCCTGTCTGAGGCTTTCTGTATTTCAGAGCATAGATTGTTCCAGTATTCGTTTGCGCATCTTCTTGCTTCGCGTTGTAGGGTGGCTTGCGCATGTTTGAGCTGATCCTTGGTGATTTGATTGGGATTATTATTGAAGTTCAGTAAAGCCTTTTTCTTATTAGCTATTAGTGGGTCTAGTCTTGCTGCATTTTCTTCGACCCAGTCGTTCTTTGAGAACCGTTTCTGGCCGTAGGTAGATAGAGCGCAGTTATAGATGTGTGTTCTCAGGGAGCACCAGTTGTCATCCACACTTGATGCATCTTCTACTTCTTCTACCAGTTCATCAAACTTGGATCTAAAAATATCTTCGGTTGGTGTGGTTTTTGTCGCTGTGATGTTGATCTTGGCTGCTGCAGGCTCTCTTGATTTGTAGATACGACTACTTCTGGCTTTGATCTTACTAATGACTAGAGCGTGGTCTGTGTTGCAGTCTGCACTGTGATATGTTCGTGTTATTCTGATGTTATTTAAAGACTGCCTACGTGTAAGAACTAGGTCTAGTTGGTGCCAGTGACCACTTCTAGCATGACGCCATGTTACTTTATGCTTGTGTTTCACATTAAAGTATGTATTTGTTACACATAGGTGGTTATTTGAGCAGAATTCTAGGAGTCGCTGGCCATTTCCGTTGATTTTTCCAATGCCGTGGTGTCCTAGACATGTTGGCCAATATTGCTGATCAGATCCTGTGCGTGCATTGAAATCACCGAGTAAGTATAATAGTTCCTCTTTTGGAAGTGAGTCAATGGTCATTTGCAGTTGTTGGTAGAAGTTGTCTTTCTCTTCGTCTGATGCAGCCAACGTTGGTGCATAGGCACTAATGATATTTATTGATCCACTCTTCGTATGTAGCTGGAGTATCATCAAGCGTTCAGACACTCCTTTTGGCGTGGTTATGGAGTTTATGTGTTTGTTATGTACAGCAAAGCCTGCTCCATGTATACGTGGTTTTTCGGGGCTTAGGCCTTGCCAGAAAAAGGTATAGTTTTCTTCCTTTACAGAACCACAGTCTGAGAGTCTTGTTTCTTGTAGGGCAGCAATATCAACATGTAGCCTATTTAGTTCTTTATCTATGAGTGCTGTTGTTCTAATTTGTCCTTCTTTCAGTGTGCTTGTTTTAGTAAGTCCAGGGCACATGGTCCTTACGTTCCATGTGCCAAGTTTAAACATTGGTGCTTTCTTCCTCATTTCACTTTGCCTACTCTGCCTGGGCACAGGATATGGAGATAGTGCTTTACCCAGTCGCACTATCCCCCTCTCGACTTCGTTTCAAGGATTTCCGAAGGAGGGACAAAGTCCATACGTTCGGAATTGAAAGAAGGTGCAGGGGATGCCAGAAAGACGATTAACGCCGTCCACTGCCTTAGGGTCCCTCCCTCCGGATTTTTACTCTGGGTGTACTCCCATAACCTTCGATTCTAACTAGAAACTAGTCCACAAGGTAGTGGAGGGTTTTGTGGTCGAAGAGTGTCTTTATAGTTCCTTTATAATTGTGTCTTTATATTAACATTATTATAGTGCCTGTATAGTAGCTTTATAATGGTGCCTTTATAGAAGCTGTGCAATGGTGTCCTTATAGTTTCTTTATAATTATGTCTTTAACTTCATAACGGTGTCTTCATATTACCTTTATAATGTTGTCTTTATAGTAGCTTTATAATAGTGACTTTATATTACAAACATGAAAGTTGGATACTATATTATTCCATGTTTCTTTCTTTCTTTCTTTCCCTCTTTCTTCATTTATTTCTTTCTTTCCCTCTTTCTTCATTTATTTCTTTCTTTCCCTCTTTCTTCATTTCTTTCGATCTTTCTTTCCCTCTTTCTTTCCATCTTTATTCATTCATTTCTTTCTTTCTTTGTTTAATGGAACAATTTCGAGGCTATGATATCACGTATGTTCTAATTCATTTGTATCTAGAAAGTACCTCCGGGATCCTGATACATGGAGTTCACGCCCCTGTTTTTCTACTTCTCATCAACTGTCACACACTTCCTCAGTTCTCCAGCCTCAATAGCGAGATGTGTTCACGATTCTAAAACACACAAACCGTTTGAGTAGAAAACTGCTGAACAGTAATCTTGGCCCACAGCCTGTATCGTTTCTGACAGATCCAAGATCAGCACTCCAGGCACTACAATCCAGAAAATTGCCACATCTGCAGGCCTTAAATGGGAACCGGATTTTTTTCTGGGAAAGTAAAGCGACACGGGCGTAATAGCGACTACATTACCCCATAAATCATGTGCCAAGGGTCTGTAAAATTGATGGTCACTAACACCATATTCCCTATACGCCCTTGGCGTGACGGGGTTCTTCACTTGCTTTACTACTACTGCAGACGTTTTTGATTGAGCTCTGCATGCATCCCAGGTCGCCCTGCAGAGGATCACATCTCGATGTGGTATCCCAGGAAACGAGAAAGTATATCAGTCGGCAAAGGAGGGCGGGCAGGCAAATATCCACATGCACCTGTTACATAGCATGAGCAGAAACAGATAATCAAATCAATCAGAAGACCCCAAGCCCCAAATCAGGATGCCTTTCCTAATATGAAAAGAAGGGAACAAGTTATCATTATACGCCTCAGAGCAGGGCACAGTCGACTCCACAGTCACATGTAAAACAATTCAAAATCGGCACCTCAACTACATGGACATGTGGACAGGCGCCCCAGACTGCTGAACCCATTCGTTAGAGACTCTACTAAATAGACTGAGGGAAACCCATTAATCCATAGATACAACACTACATACAAAATTATAATTAGCTACTGCAAGAATTACAAAGAAATAACAAGTGAAAAGACTATATAGGCATTACTTCATGTGACAGACAGACAGATAGAATAGGTAGACAGACGGATAGGTAGATAGATAGACAGACAGACAGACAGACAGACAGACAGACAGACAGATAGACAGACAGACAGACAGACAGACAGACAGACAGACAGACAGACAGACAGACAGACAGACAGACAGACAGACAGACAGACAGACAGACAGACAGACAGACAGACAGACAGACAGACAGACAGACAGACAGACAGACAGACAGACAGACAGATAGATAGATAGATAGATAGATAGATAGATAGATAGATAGATAGATAGATAGATAGATAGATAGATAGATAGATAGTTAGATAGATAGATAGATAGATAGATAGATAGATAGTTAGATAGATAGATAGATAGATAGATAGATAGATAGATAGATAGATAGATAGATAGATAGATAGATAGATAGATAGATAGATAGATAGATAGATAGATAGATAGATAGATAGATAGATAGATAGATAGATAGATAGATAGATAGATAGTTAGATAGATAGATAGATAGATAGACAGATAGATAGACAAGCAATTCAAAAGGACAGGTCCCTTGTTTGTCCCTGCAACGTCGATTCGTTACCAGGGAAACACATGATGATGATGTTTGACAGAAAATGTCCTAAACAAGTTGTTAAAAACTATGTGATTACTGAACCACAAAGACGAGAGATGGATAGTACACCACGGTATTCCTCAGCAAAGCCATTTAGACTCGCTGGCACTAAGAGCCCATCCAGCGTGGCTAAGGGCCGTTCGGCCGTCTTCATTTGGGTTATAACATTTTCCAGGGAGATAATAAACTTCTCGCGAGAGACAGTAGGCCAATTAGTCTCTAGGATTCTCGAGGACTGTTTGAGGGGCGGGGTGGAGAGAGAGAGAGAGAGAGAGAGAGTGAAAGAGAGACAAAGATTTAGGGATAGATGAGAGAGAGACTGAGCGAGAGAAAGAGTGAGAAAGAAAATGAGTGAGCGAGAGGTTGAGTGAACGAGAGAAAGAATAAGAGAGTATATATATAAAGTGAGAGAGAGAAAGACTGAGAGAGAGAAAGAGTAATAGAGAGATATATAGAGTGAGAGAGATATATAAAGTGAAAGAGATACATAGACTAAGAGATATATATAGAATGCGAGAGAGAAAGAGTGAGAGTGAGTAAGAGTAAGATGGAGAAAGAGTGAGAGAAAGAAAGAGTGAGAGAGAAAAAGATAGAGTGAAGAGTGAGAGAGAGAGAAAGAATGAAAAAGAATAAAAGAGAGAGCTGAAAAACAAGATTGGGAGTTAGAAAGAGTACAGAGAGAGAGAGAGAGAGTGAGAGACAGAGAGAGATAGAGTGAGATAGAGAAAAAGATTGAGAGAAAGTGAGAGAGAAAGAGTAAGAGAGAGAAAGAGTAAGAGAGAGAAAGAGTAAGAGAGAGAAAGAGTAAGAGAGAGAAAGAGTAAGAAAGAGAGAGAAAGAATGAGAGAGAAATAAGGAGTGAGAGAATAAAAATAAGTGAGTGTTTATTAGAGAGAGAGAGAGAGAGAGAGAGAGAGAGAGAATCTCTTGTGTGTTTGTAGACAATTTACAACTACAAAAGACATACTTCTATTGTTGAATTCCTGTCAATATTTGTTGAGACTTATCATTGAGAAAATCTAAGTGCTGTGAAGTGGTTCCTCCCAACATCCGGGCACACTTGACGTGTCTCAAAGGCAAAGGTGATGTAACATTGCAATACCAGAACAGGAGAGAATGTATATTTAAAAAATAGAAAATAATGTATTGGGTACAGTTTCACGTAAGTAATGGACAACACAAAGTCGACGTTCCGGTTCATTAGGTCTGCAGCGGGTATAATAAATATATACACAGATGTATAAGTAAATAACATTAACACCATATAGTTAACAAAAAAAATTATCAATACATGATAATATTATGAAATGTATAAACAAAGGGTGTGAGGATAGACAGACAAAGAGTAAGAATAAACAGACAAAGAGTGTGGGGATAGACAGACATAGAATGAGAATAAACAGACAAAGAGTGAGAATAAACAGACAAAGAGTGAGCATAAACCGACAAAGAGTAAGAATAAACAGACAAAGAGTGTGAGGATAGACAGACATAGAGTGAGAATAAACAGACAAAAGGTGAGAATAAACAGACAATAAGTGAAATCAAACAGACAAATAGTGTGAGGATAGAAACACAAGGAATGAGAATAAACAAATAAAGAGTGAGAATATACAGACAAAGAGTGAGAGGATAGACAGATAAAGAATGAGAATAAACAAAGAGTGAGAATAAACAGACAAAGACTGTGAGGATGAACAGTCAAAGAATGAGAATAAACAGACAAAGAGTGTGAGGATAGACAGACAAAGAGTGAGAATAAACAGACAAAGAGTGTGAGGATAGACAGACAAAGAGTGAGAATAAACAGACAAAGAGTGTGAGGATAGACAGACAAAGAGTGAGAATAAACAGACAAAGAGTGTGAGGATAGACAGACAAAGAGTGAGAATAAACAGACAAAGAGTGTGAGGATAGACAGACAAAGAGTGAGAATAAACAGACAAAGAGTGTGAGGATAGACAGACAAAGAATGCAAATAAACAGACAAAGAATGAGAATATACAAACAAAGAGTGAGAGGATAGACAAACAAAGAATGAGAATAAACAGACAAAGAGTGAGAATAAACAGACAAAGAGGATGAGAATAGACAGACAAAGAATGAGAATAAACAGACAAAGAGTGAGAATAAACAGACACAGAGTGTGAGGATAGACAGACAAAGAATGCAAATAAACAGACAATGAGTGAGAATAAACAGAAAAAGAGTGTGAGGATAGACAGACAACAAGTGAGAATAACCAGACAAAAAGTGAGAATAAGAAGACAAAAAGTGTGAGGATAGACAGACAAAAGGTGAGAATAAACAGACAAAGAGTGAGAATAAACAGAAAAAGAGTGAGAATATACAGAACCTGAGTGAGAAACACAGACAAAGAGTGTGAAGATAGACAGACAAAGAGTGAGAATAAACAGACAAAGAGTGAAAATAAACAGGCAAAGAGTGTAAGGATGGACAGGCTAAGAGTGAAAATAAACAGACAAAGAGTGAGGGTATACAGACAAAAGAGTGAGAATAAACAAAGAGTGTGAAGATAGACAGACAAAGAGTGAGAATAAATAGACAAATAGTGTGAGAATAAACAGACAAATAGTGTGAGGATGGACAGACAAAGAGTGTGAGGATAGACAGACAAAGAGTGTGAGAATGGACAGACAAAGAGTGTGAGAATGGATAGAAAACGAGTTAGAATAAACAGACAAAGAGTGTGAGGATAGACAAAGAGTGAGAATAAACAGACAAAGAATGTGAGGATAGACAAAGAGTGAGAATAAACAGACAAAGAGTGTGAGGATAGACAAAGAGTGAGAATAAATAGACAAATAGTGTGAGAATAAACAGACAAATAGTGTGAGGATGGACAGACAAAGAGTGTGAGGATAGACAGACAAAGAGTGTGAGAATGGACAGACAAAGAGTGTGAGAATGGATAGAAAACGAGTTAGAATAAACAGACAAAGAGTGTGAGGATAGACAAAGAGTGAGAATAAACAGACAAAGAATGTGAGGATAGACAAAGAGTGAGAATAAACAGACAAAGAGTGTGAGGATAGACAAAGAGTGAGAATAAACAGACAAAGAGCGTGAGTATAAACAGACAAAGAGTGTGAGGATAGACAGATAAGGAGTGTGAGGATAGACAAAGAGTGAGAATAAACAAACAAAGAGTGTGAGATTAAACAGACAAAGAGTGTGAAGATAAACATACAGAGAGTGTGGGGATAAACAGACAAAGAGTGCGAGGATAGACAAAGAGTGTGAATAAACAGACAAAGAGTGTGAGGATAAACAGACAAAGAGTGTGAGGATAGACAGATAAGGAGTGTGAGGATAGACAAAGAGTGAGAATAAACAGACAAAGAGTGTGAGAATAAACAGACAAAGAGTGTGAGGATAAACAGACAAAGAGTGTGAGGATAGACAGATAAGGAGTGTGAGGATAGACAAAGAGTGAGAATAAAGAGACAAAGAGTGTGAGGATAAACAGACAAAGAGTGTGACAATAAACAGACAAAGAGTGTGAGATTAAACAGACAAAGAGTGTGAAGATAAACAGACAGAGAGTGTGAGGATAGATAGACGGAGAGGTTAAGGATAGAAAGAGGTAGTGGCAGGATAAATAGATAGAGAATGTGAGGATAATAGACAGACAGTGTGTGGATAAAAAAACAGAAAGTGAGAGAATGGATAGGCAAAGAGTGTGCGAATTGACAGAGAGTGTGAGAATAAATAAACAGAGAATCTGAAGATAAACAGACAGAGAATGTGATGATAAACAGACATAGAGTGTGTGAATAAACAGACATAGAATGTTAGGATAAACAGACAGAGAATGTGAGGAAAAACAAACAGAAAGTGTGAGAAATAAACAACTAGAGAGCGTGAGATGCAGAAAGACAATTTGCGTATCAAGGAATAAAGAAAATGAGTATAAACAAACAGAGAATGCTTTCGATGCGGAGAAGGAGAAATGAAAAAAAATAAGAAAGAAAGACATGCATAAAAATAGTTGAAATTTAAGAAGAAGTGAAGTGGAGAGAAAAATAGGGAGAACGTGATGTAAAATGGATGAAGAAGCAGTGTAAAAGAAATGATGAAACTCATATAAATGGTGCATGCATGATAGGAACCCTGCCAAAGTTCCATTATTCATTGCCTCATCACTGAACGCATCAATGCCTATGAAGGTTTATTACGCTGTCTGATGGGCGAATTTTGCGCTGAGTGGAGTTGTTTAGACGTGGCACATTGTGACAGGAAAAGTGATGGCATATTGTGACAGGGAAAATTGATGGCACATTGTGACAGGAAAAGTGATGGCACATTGTGACAGGAAAAGTGATGGTATATTGTGACAGGGAAAAGTGATGGCACATTGTGACAGGGAAAAGTGATGGCACATTGTGACAGGAAAAGTAATGGCATATTGTGACAGGGAAAAGTGATGGTATATTGTGACAGGAAAAGTAATGGCATATTGTGACAGGGAAAAGTGATGGTATATTGTGACAGTGAAAAGTGATGGCACATTGTGACAGGAAAAGTGATGGCACATTGTGGCAGGGGAAAAGTGGCGGCGCATTGTGACAGGAAAAGTGATGGCATATTGTGACAGGAAAAGTGATGGCATATTGTGACAGGGAAAAGTGATGGCACATTGTGATAGGAAAGTGATGACACATTGTCACAAGGGACAGTGATGGCATATTGTGACAAGGAAAAGTGATGGTACAATGTGACAAAGGAAAGTGATATCCCATTGTGACAAGGAAAAGTGATGGTACATTGTGACAGGGAAATGTGATGGCACATTGTGGCAAGGAAAAGTGATGACACATTGTAGCAGGGAAATTTGATGCCACATTGTGACAAGGAAAAGTGATGGCACATTGTGATAAGGGAAAGGTGGTGGCACATTGTGATAGGGAAAAGTGATGGCACGTTGTGATAAGGAAAAGTGATGGCACATAAGTGACAGGGGAAAAGTAGCGGCACATTGTGACAGGGAAAAGGCATGGCACGTTGTTATAAGGAAAAGTGATAGCACAATGTGACAAGGAAAAGTGATGGCACTTTGTGACAAGTGAAAATGATGGCATATTGTGACAAGGAAATGTGATGGCACATTGTTACAAGGGAAAGTGATGACATATTGTGACAAGGAAATGTGATGACATATTGTGACAAGGGAAAGGGATGGCACATTGTGACAAGGGAAAGTGATGGCACATTGATACAAGTGAAAGTGATGGCACATTGTGACAAGGGAAAGTGATTACATATTGTGACAAGGGAAAGTGATGGCGCATTGTTACAAGGGAAAGTTATGGCACATTGTGACAAGGGAAAGTGATGACATATTATGACAAGGAAATGTGATGACATATTGTGACAAGGGAAAGTGATGGCACATTGTGACATGTTATAGTGATGACACATTGTGTCAGGGGAATGTGATGAAATATTGTGACAAGGGAATGTGATGACACATTGTGACAAGTGAAAGTGATGACACATTGTGACAAGGAAAGTGATGACACATTGTGACAAGTGAAAGTGATGGCACATTGTGACAAGGGAAAGTGATGACACATTGTGACAAGGAAAAGTGATAGCACATTGTGACCGAGAAAGTGATGACAAATTGTGACAAGGAAAAGTGATGGCACATTGTGACAAGGAAAAGTGATGGCACATTGTGACAAGGAAAAGTGATAGCACATTGTGACCGAGAAAGTGATGACAAATTGTGACAAGGAAAAGTGATGGCACATTGTCACAAGGGAAAGTGATGGCGTATTGTGACAAGGGAAAGTGATGACACATTGTGACAAGGGAAAGTGATGACACATTGTGACAAGGGAACGTGATGACATATTGTGACAAGGAAAAGTGATGGCACATTGTGACAAGGGATGGTGATGGCACATTGTGACAAGGAAAAGTGATGACACATTATGACAAGGGAAAGTGATGGCACATTGTGACAAGGGATGGTGATGGCACATTGTGACAAGGAAAAGTGATGACACATTATGACAAGGGAAAGTGATGACACATTGTGACAAGGGAATGTGATGACTTATTGTGACAAGGAAAAGTGATGGCACATAGAGGAAGTGATAGAGAAAACAAAAGAAGTTTAGTGTTTATTTCATCATCGATATTTAGTACCACATTTGCAGGTCTAGGCGATCATGCCCCTCTATGCCTTGCTGTTCTCAGTGTTCGTTATGCTGTTTGCTTGCTTGGGTTCGCCCGATGACTAAGGAATACGCTCTCATCATCCGCCCTTAAGAGGTCGTTAAGTTGGCGTGACTGCGTTGTACTGTGGTTTGCAGTAAAACTGTGATATTTGAGCATTTCGGCCCAACACATCCGACTTCAGTATGTTATTTTTAAGTACTTAAGTATTGTCAATGTCGTTTCCTGTATAAATTTTACTGTCTTTTGTAATTCTTGCGGTGACCCATATAGTTTTGTCAGTAGTGTTGTATCTATGGACCAATGGATTTTCCTCAGTCTACTATATTCAGTAGGGAGCCACGATAGTTCAGTGGTTAGTGAACTGGACTACAAAGGACAAGGGGTAGGGTTCGATCCCAATCGACGGCTTCCGGGTTCACCCAGCCTTAAATGGGTACCGGATTTTTTTCTGGGAAAGTAAAGTAGCACGGGCGTAATACCGACCACATTACCCCAAAAATCATGTGCTGAAGGTCTGTAAAATATAGGGTCACTAACACCATATTTCCCTATATGCCACTTGGCGTGACGGGGGTACTTTACTTTTTTTTTTTTTTTTTACTATATTCAGTGCAGTCTTGAAGTATGTGTTCAGCAGTCTGGGGCGCCTGTCCACATGTACAAGTAGTTGAGGTGTCGATCTTGAATCTTGTATACATGTGACTGTGGAGTCGATTGTGCCCTGTTCTGAGGCGTATAATGATAACTTGTTTACATCTATTCATATTATGAGAGACATCCTGATTTGGGGCTTGTGGCCCTCTGATTGATTTGAGTCAATAAAATCAATAATTCTATAACTGATCTTCTGCTACACTAACTTTATACCATTTCTACTGTTGATTTCTTTCTACACTAACTCTACATCAGTTCTATTGCTGATTTCTTTCTACACTAACTCTACATCAGTTCTATTGCTGATTTCTTTCTACACTAACTCTACATCAGTTCTATTGCTGATTTCTTTCTGCATTAAACTATCAATCAATTGTTATTGTTAATCTTTTTCTTTTTTCTTTTTCAAGTTGAAATTTTTTTCCCGTATTCTACATTTTATAACATGAACAAAAACGATAGATCGCACATTTTTAACGTAAACATTTTTAAAAATAAAGGTAGACGTTGTTAACTCGTTGAAATATGTCGCTATGTGAACAGGCTTCTTCAAGAGGTTTCAATTATTCCTTTCAATTTTCTTGATATTTTCAAAACGTTTTGAAGAGCAAGATTACTCTTGCTTCGAATTATGTTATTTTTGTATTAGTTTGTCCGTGACTCAGGCTCTGTATGATGAATGTGATGTACTTTTTATTGGCTAGCTATCAGCTCTGACGAAGTCCCTAGAGACTAGCAACTTATTTGTGCGTGTTTATCCGTTTTTCCCTGGCAACCATGTGTACAGAGTCCCTCGCCGCACAGGCTTTCCCCAATAAAATAAAAGTCAGGTACCCATTTAAGGCTGGATGGACATGGAAGTTACGATCAGGATTGAACGCAACTTCTTGTGCTTTGAATCCCAGTTAGCTAACTATTGAGCTACCGCTGCTACCAGTGTATTTAACAGACCATTTCATAAACATTCGCTACACCACTGTATCCCCTTATATCTTCATCTGCCATACCGGTTGGCGTAGGCGATCATGTCCTTCCAACAATTTTCTATCCACAGTGCAACCTGTCATTTCTGTTTGTGACCGTTTTCCATGCCATGACACTAAGCTATTCTGTATCTTCTCTCATTTGTCGTCCGCCATCTCTCTTTCCTTTTATTTTACCAGTTGTTACAAGTATTCCAACTTTCCTCTTCTCGTGAAGTGCCCAAGAAATGTTGATTGTTTCTTTCTGATGCTTTTTAGGAGTTCCCTTTTTGTATTGGTATCCACGAGAATTTCCTCATTGGTCTTTTTAGCTGTCCAGGGAACTTTCAACATTCTTCTAAGAAATCCCATCTCTGTGGTATGTAATCGTCTTGTCATTTATTTGTTTATCCATAATTCCCTTACATACAAGACATATTTTAAATCCCAAATATTTATATTTACCTAATCTTCCTCTCTCTTTATCTCCCTGTCTCTCATTTTTTTATTTTTGAATCCTTACAATTGTTATCCTGTTCGCATACAATGAATCACATCTTCCTTGTGATCCAAAATTCAAAATCCACAATTTTATCCTGTCTTCAATCTGTTTGGGGTTCTGTCTATAATTATGCGCCCCAAACAAAATAAATAGATATATTGATGTAATTCCTACTGGCAAAAAATCGGCGCCAAAGATCCTAACCTTGTTTTCTTTCCCTTCTTCAAATATCACAGAGCGTATGCTGTTTTTTTTTCTAACTTTACACGAAAGGCCGTCCTAATGATTTAATATATCATTTGATAACACATTATGTCGTAGAATTTAATTGATTTCAAAACAACACAGTGAAAGTAGTTCATTGATAAATGATGCCGGCTATAGATTCTCCTCTTTCTTGATATTATTTTTTCTAAATATACTTGTTTGATCTTTTACAATCTTGTTCTACTGCAATGTCAGGTTAAATAATACACGGTCTTCTTCCTCTTCTTCGCTTCTTCTTCTTCTTCACCGTCTTCTTATTCTTCTTTTCTTCTTCTCTTCTTCACTTCTTCTTCTTCTTCTCACTTTCTTCTCCTCTTCTTCGTCTCTTGGTCTTCTTCAACTTCTCATTCGCCTCGTTCTTCTTCTCAACTCCCTGCAGAGCGCCAGTCTTCAACTAACATTTTCTAAGCCGTTCTGTTTCGCATAATTTTCGTCAGATCGTTCCAGGTTTTTCCCCTCTTTTTCGCATCTCTTTTTGCACCTCAATTTTTGTTTTGACCTTCCTCTTTATTCCCTACCTTTGAGTATTCCTGCAAAAGGGCATATCGTGTAACACGAGAACTAGATCACAACACAGTGTCATGACCATCAAGCTACTGATACTCTCCCAGAAAGCAAGCACTATAGCCATGAAGGCTGAAGCATTCTAAAGTAAAACCAGTGCTTTAACCATCGCGCTACAGTCATTCTACTTCTGGAAAAACATGCCACGTAACTGATATGTTAAACAAACGTAACTGATATGTTAAACAAACTTAACTGATATGTTAAACAAACTTAACTGATATGTTAAACAAACGTAACTGATATGTTAAACAAACGTAACTGATATGTTAAACAAACGTAACTGATATGTTAAACAAACGTAACTGATATGTTAAACAAACGTAACTGATATGTTAAACAAACGTAACTGATATGTTAAACAAACGTAACCGATATGTTAAACAAACGTAACTGATATGTTAAACAAACGTAACTGATATGTTAAACAAACGTAACTGATATGTTAAACAAACGGAACTGATATATTAAACAAACGTAACTGATATGTTAAACAAACGTAACTGATATGTTAAACAAACGTAACTGATATGTTAAACAAACGTAACTGATATGTTAAACAAACGTAACTGATATGTTAAACAAACGTAACTGATATGTTAAACAAACGTAACTGATATGTTAAACAAACGTAACTGATATGTTGAACAAACGTAACTGATATGTTAAACAAACGTAACTGATATGTTAAACAAACGTAACTGATATGTTAAACAAACGTAACTGATATGTTAAACAAACGTAACTGATATGTGGCTAACTCCTCTGTAAAAACCTATAATATACCCATTACACTACTGGCGTTCTTTTGTAAAAACTAGCGCTATAACCGTTACTTTACAAACATTCCTCGGTGGTTGAGTGGACAGTGCACCCGTTTCCTGATCCGAAGCGTCCGGGTCGATCCCTATAAATGTCAGATTTTCTTTCGGACCTAGAGGGTTTTCGGAGTCCACCCAGTCTCTAAAAACGGATACCAGCGATTTCTCTAGGAAGTAAAGGCGGCCTGGCGTGATACCGACCACTTCACCGAAAAAATGTGATGCTACCATAGACAAATAATTACTTGCACAAAATTTCACAGACGCTTAGCAAGGTGTGGGGAGAACATTTTTATTTAATTTTAATTTGTTTTACCTAACATGCTCCCTACAACGAAGACTCTAACCGCTGACATCCCTCCGTTATATCCAGTGTTATATAACCACTACACTAATGACATCCCTCCGTTATATCCAGTGTTATATAACCACTACACTAATGACATCCCTCCGTTATATCCAGTGTTATATAACCACTACACTAATGACATCCCTCCGTTATATCCAGTGTTATATAACCACTACACTAATGACATCCCTCCGTTATATCCAGTGTTATATAACCACTACACTAATGACATCCCTCCGTTATATCCAGTGTTATATAACCACTACACTAATGACATCCCTCCGTTATATCCAGTGTTATATAACCACTACACTAATGACATCCCTCCGTTATATCCAGTGTTATATAACCACTACACTAATGACATCCCTCCGTTATATCCAGTGTTATATAACCACTACACTAATGACATCCCTCCGTTATATCCAGTGTTATATAACCACTACACTAATGACATCCCTCCGTTATATCCAGTGTTATATAACCACTACACTAATGACATCCCTCCGTTATATCCAGTGTTATATAACCACTACACTAATGACATCCCTCCGTTATATCCAGTGTTATATAACCACTACACTAATGACATCCCTCCGTTATATCCAGTGTTATATAACCACTACACTAATGACATCCCTCCGTTATATCCAGTGTTATATAACCACTACACTAATGACATCCCTCCGTTATATCCAGTGTTATATAACCACTACACTAATGACATCCCTCCGTTATATCCAGTGTTATATAACCACTACACTAATGACATCCCTCCGTTATATCCAGTGTTATATAACCACTACACTAATGACATTCTTCGATTGAATTTCTCCCTTAAACGAAAGATGAATGATGAGAAAAAGAATAAATAAAACCCTAAATGCCTTCGACGTCTTCCGTTCGCTCCTCGTCCCAGCTTTTCTAACATCAGTAAATGAATTGTCATCCCAATGTTGTTCTACCATTGTCAGTCATGGATGCTAGATGAAAGAACAATAAAACAACCTCTAACGATATGAAATGTGATGGACGAATGACAAGAAATAGTATGAGAGATAAGATCAGAAATGAAGAACTGAGAAAAATCATCATCATAATCATCATGTACCCTGCCGGTTGGCGTAGGCGATCATGTCCCTCCACAATCTTCTATCTACAGTGCATCGTATCAGTTCTGTTGTTGACTGTTTTCCAAGCCATGAAACCAAGCTATCCAGTATTTTCTCTCTTTGTTGTCCGCGATCTCTCTTTCCTTTTATTTTGCCAGTTGTAACCAAGTATTCCAACTTTCCTCTTCTCATGATGTGCCCGAAAAAATGTTGATTGCTTCTTTCTGATGTTTTTTAAGAGCTGCCTTTTTGTGTTGGCCTCTTTGAGAACTTCCTCATTGGTCTTTTTATCTGTCCAGGGAACTTTCAACATTCTTCTGAGAAATCCCATCCCTGTGGCTTCTAATCGTCTTTTCATTTGTTTGTCTACTGTCCATGATTCGCTTTCATAGGTCAAATGAGAAAAATAGCTAGGAATAACCCCCGCCAAAGAAAATATAAAGAAACAACAGATAAAATGGTTTGGTCACGTGACAAGGCAGAAAGATTAAAATACAACACAACGAGCCTTTAATAAACGTTGCGACAACACCAGACCCAAGGGCCGATCACGAAAAAGATGGATTGACGAAATATTAGAAACACGAGGAAATATTATAGCAGCAGAGGCGAACAAAAGAGCAAAAGACCGCAAATTATATCTCCCATCGAAGCTGAAAGACAAATGAGGAAGGAAAGAAGAAGAAGTAGAAAAACTTAGAATCCATCAAATCCACTTCTAACTGTATCCATCAGACCCAGACACTCATAAGTCCCATTTAATCCACATCCTTACTAACATACCTCTCTCTCTCGTTTCAACCCCATCTCAAAATCTCCTTAAAAGAGTAATTTTCCTCTTCCGCTCCTGTAATAACCTCTCCCGCTAACTCTCTCATTCTCTAAGGTCTCATAAAGCTCCCAGCAATAAAGAAGATGCTCACAGCCCGCAGGGTTCAACATAGCACGTTCTCAACAAAAATATTTAATTTATTTTACACCTGATTTCAGTTCGAATTCTCGGCCTGGATCAGTTGTTGGCTAGGCCAATATAGATATGGGATATATGCACGACTGTGTGGGTGCTCTTCTGTGTCTGGGTGTGTGTGTTTATAGGTGAATCATTACAACAGAAAGCATATTGTGTGTGGGCTTAGTTATCTTTTGTTTCGTAAAAAAAAAAAGAACTATCTTTAGGGAATATTCCCACAAATGAGGTTTTATAAAAATCAAAATAAAATCGTATAAGCGCAGATGTCAAATATCATCATTATCGTCATCAAATACCGTGCCGACTGGCGTAGGTGATCATGTCTCTCCACAACTTTTGATCTCGACAGTTATTTATCATTTCTGTTGTCAACCTTCTGCAAAGCCATTGTCTTAAGCTGTCTGGTGTCTTTTCTCTTTGTTTCCCTCTATCTCTTCATCCCTCAATTTTCCCAGTTGTTACAATATATTCCAGCTGTTCTCTTCTCATTACATAGCCAAACAAATGATGATTGTTTCTTTCTAATATTGAAAATTAGCTCTCTTTTTTATTTGGCCCTTTTCAAATATGGAAACTCCTCATGTCAAATATAACAAATATGAAATACCATGCGGGGCCGCAAATATAGCTGCATAAAACATGTACAATAAAAACTGATGGTATTGAGGAGCTAAATGAACAGAAGGCTTTTGCCAAATTGTTGCAGCTTGTCTTGTCGTTCTGCCAGTCTAGCTACTCGACACCATTTCATGTTTTCTGCAGCTATACTCGCGTCCCCGCATCGTATTTAATGTTTTGTATATTTGATTTCTGTGCCGATCTCATGACTGGGATCTACAAGGGGAATTGTATAATCGGAGAATAAAGGCTGCTTGTCCAGTGCAGGCGCCATCAGGTGTTCGGGTCTGAGTTTTTATTTCACTCCCTATTTTAAAAATACTGTTGACCATAACGGGGTTCGAACTTGTGTCTCCGGGCTTCGAGCTTGACAGGTCATCGGCCGCCCCATTTTTCGTTTCTTGAAAGAAGAGATTAGAGCAGGTGATGTTTAAGAAAAACATCGACATGTTTTCTCTGTCTATATGTTTATCTGCATATATATCTGTCTATCTATATGTTGGTGTGCATATATATATATATATATATATATATATATATCTGTCTCTATATGTTGGTCTGCATATATATATATATATATATATATATATATATATATATATATGTGTCTATCTATACGTTGGTCTGCATATATATCTGTCTATCTATATGTTGGTCTGCATATATATATATCTGTCTATCTATATGTTTGTCTGCATATATATCTGTCTATTTGCTTGTTTGTCTGTCTACATGCACGTCTGTCCCTCTGTTTATTTATCTATTATATCTATATATCTGTCTATATGTCTATCTGTCTATCTGTCTATCTGCCTGCCTATTTGTAAATCTTTCTATCCGTACGTCTACTTGCCTATCTGTAAGTCTTTTTGTCTATCTATTTCTCTATCTGTCTGTCTATATACCAATTCTTCTTTCCTTTCTTCTTTCTACCATTTACGATCATCCACATTCCGCGGTTACTATTCTCCCTCTACTACGTAGAGACATTCAGTTTTTTCCCCACTTCTCTCTCTCTCTCTCTTCCTCTCTTTCGCTCACTTTCTCTCGCTCTGTCACTCTCCTTTTCTCTACTAGACTATTTGCAACCTACCCCACTATCTAAACTACAGACTCACCCCCCCCCTTCCTTTCTTCCGACAAGAATTTAATCAGAAAGACATCTCCCCGATACAGACATCCCACGCTCTGGAACTCTCTAAAACACACACACTCACGAACACACACACACGCACAAAGGAAGGAAAACTGAATGAATTTGAAATGAAGAGAAGACTAGACACCAAGGCGGTTAGTCTGCCTACTACTTACTTTGACAACATATTTTTGCGTTCATTTATTTTTCACATTTTTATTTTATTTTGCCAGCACCGGAATGTAGTCAAGCTAGAGGATATAGAATGTTGAATAATCTATGCAATTGTTCAGTGATTTTTGAGTGTTGAATATTCTATGCATGTTTTCAGTCAATATAGAATGTTGAATAATCTATGCAATTGTTCAGTGATTTTTGAGTGTTGAATATTCTATGCATGTTTTCAGTCAATATAGAATGTTGAATAATCTATGCAATTGTTCAGTTATTTTTGAGTGTTGAATATTCTATGCATGTTTTCAGTCAATATAGAATGTTGAATAATCTATGCAATTGTTCAGTGATTTTTGAGTGTTGAATATTCTATGCATGTTTTCAGTCAATATTGAATGTTGAAAGAACAACCGACAGCAGAGATATCCCTAATATCACAGACGGCGTGGACCATAAAATGGCTATGATAACACTCAAACAGGCAAAAACAAAGAGAAGATACGCAAACAAACGAAAGAAGCAAAATGAACAGACAATAAAAATAAAACAATTAAAAGAGCACAAATCAAGGAGAAGCCTAGAAGAAAAACTAACAGAGGAATTCAAGAAACTCCCTAACGAAGGGATCACTGTAGAAGAAGAGTGGAAACAATTTAAGAAATCAGTAATCAACATCTTAAAACAGTACGTGGAACGAAACTAAGGACAAAAGAAGAGTAAAAGACCACCCCGTTGTTGAACGAAGCAATCAGAAAAGCGATTAAAGACAAGCAAAACGTGTTTAAAAATTGGAGGGAGAATAAGAACCAAGAAGAATATGAAAAATATGCCTTAATTTGGAAAAAAATACATTTTTTATTTTTTTATCAAAGAAGCTAAGCAAAACAAATGGACAGAATTCGGATAAAATATGAGCACGGACTTTAAGACAAACACAAGAGATTTATATAAAATAGTAAAAGTAACAAAAGCGAGAATAGAAAACCATGATCCTACTGAGCTCTGAAATGACAAAGACAGACAGCGAATATGAAATAACCAATAGATGTAGCAGGGATGGAAATACTATTTTGAAGACCTGCTAAACATAGAACCATCTACCAATAACACAACAAAAACCACGTAAGAATGAACACTAATTTTTTTACTTCATAACATCTTGTGTTCGTCTCGTTTACTTGTTTCCAATTATATATGTTTTTCTCTAATGTGTACTAGTCATCTTTCATAGGATATAATGTTATCATAAATGTTTACCAATCACCGTTATGAGGTTTACTTTTAGTGTTCTAAAGAATGTTCCCATTCTTCATTCAAAGTATACTATTCTCCTAATGATAACAATGTTCACTTATGATGTATAATGTTCTCAGCCATTAACTATTCTGTTATCATATGTAATCTTCTTCTACCTTTCAGCTCCCTGTGTAGCATAGGTCTTCAACAAACACTTTCAGCTCCCTGTGTAGCATAGGTCTTCAACAAACACTTTCCAAAGCCGTTATGTTTCTTGCCATTTTTTAAAAATCGTTCCATGTCTTCCCCGTCATCTTCAGCTCTGCTTCCATTTGTCTTCTCCAAGAATTCCTTGGTCTTCCTCTTTGTCTTTTTCCCTGGGGATTCCAAAAAAGGGCCGGTTGTGTAATACTCTCAGTTGGCTTCCGCAGTGTGTGTCCTATCCAGCGCCATCGTCTTCGCTGTATCTCTTTATCCACTGGTATTTGACTGGTACATTTCCATAATTCTATGTTAGTGAATTTGTCCTGCCATTTCCATCCTTTTATTCTGTGTAAGCATCCATTAATGAAAGTCTGTATCTTCA
This sequence comes from Megaustenia siamemsis, assembly GCA_032433765.1. NCBI lineage: Eukaryota > Metazoa > Mollusca > Gastropoda > Stylommatophora > Ariophantidae > Megaustenia > Megaustenia siamemsis. Next base: position 9,381,534 of record JAVIAB010000059.1, on the reverse strand, counting down.
TGATTGTCATTTTAGTTGTTCTCCATGTTTCACAGCCATATAATAAGACTGATTTAACATTGGAGTTGAAATTTTTTATTTTTTTATTTAACCTAATTTCTTTGGATTTCCATAATTGTTTCCCAGTGCAACAAAAGCTCCTTTTCGTTTGATATCCTTATTTTGGTATTATTTTCTGTTCCTCCCTCTTTGTCTATATTACCGCCCAGATATATGTAAGATTGTACGTATAGTAGCGGTATTTCTCCTACTTTTATTTGGTTATTGCCAATTGCATTAATGCTCATAATTTTAGTCTTATCTCTTAATTTTCAGTCCTATCTGTTGTGATCTCTCATCAAGTATGCTCATTTTAATCTTGCACCTGTCGATGGTTGTGTGATAAAACAGCTATATCATCAGGAAAGTGAAATCATCAAGTTGTTTGGTCAGCGACCACTGAATTCCATTTCTGATGTTTTGGGTTATTTTCACAATCCAATGTATGGCCAGTAGAAAGAGAAATGGAAATAAAAGGCATCCCTGCTTTACTCTATGTGTGCTGTCACCAGATTTATTTAATATTTATAATGAGATTATTTTAAGATCCATAAGGAGCATGCCTGGAATAACAATTGGAGGTCATAAATAAATAACCTAAGGTATGCTGATGATACAGTCTTAATCGCTAAGAGTGAAAATGAGTTACAAGAAATGTTGGACATTATAGTGAAAGGATGCAAAAATAAAGGAATCAGCCTTTATAGTAAAATGACAGAAGTAATGGTAACAACAAAGAAAAAGACATCACCTCAGTACAAAATAAAGACAAGTGGAACAATATTAAAACATGTAAATGAATTTAAATATTTGGGAAGGTTGTTAACCTCAGACGGAAGATGTACAACAGAGGTAAGAAGCAGAATGGCTCAGGCAAAAAGCAGCTTTCCAAAAAATGAGGAAGATACTATGCAATCAATTTTTGACAATAGAAACAAGGAAACGAGTTCTTAAATGTTCAGTAGAGCCAGTCTTAACATTCTGAAGGAAGTTCATCTAGCTTTGTGGCTTTACCATTTTTTAAACGCTTGATGGCTTTCATTTTTCTTCCTTGTTTGGTTTTCTCCAGTTAACGTGTAACTTTTCTTCTGCTGGTAGTATATCAGAGGGGTTATTTGAGCCGAGTCTGCTCAAAAGTTCTTCAAAGTGCTCCTTCCATCTCTCCATTTGTTCCCTTATATTACTAAGCAGATTTCATTTCTTATCTTTGATAAAGGAATGATCTATTTGTATTTTCCACTTAATTTCTTTGTGCTGTTGTACATCTCCATCATAAACCCTTTATTTGCTGCTTCCTCTGCCTCTTTAGCTAGTTCATCTATATATTTCTACATCCTGTAAGGATGACTTAAACATATTATTAATACATATGTGATCAATCTGATTTTCCGTTCTATGATCTGGTGACACCCATGTAGCTTTGTGTATCCTTTTATGTTGGAATATTGTTCCTTCTACTCATTTGATTAAGAGCACAAAAGTTCACAAATATCTCTCCATTCTCGTTTATATCTCCAAGTCCATGTTTTCCCATAATCTCTTCGAAGCCTCTGTTGTCCGATTCTACTTTTGCATTTAGTTCTCCCATCAAAATAATAACATCCTTAGCTCGTCTTTCATCCATCTGACATTGCAACTGTTTATAGAAATCATCTTTAACTAAATCATCCTTATCATTGGTTGGTGCATAGCATTGTATAATGTTTATTTTTGTTTTGTTTTTTTGTTGTTTTAAATGTTGCTCTGATTAGTCTTGGCCCTACTTCCCATTCTATCAGTGTCTGCTGTGCATTCCTTGATAACATTATAGCTACCCCTTCACTATGTTGTGCTCAAGGTTCCTGGTGTCCTGATGATAAAATCATCTCTCCTGTATTTAGTTGTATCCTTTCCTTTCCTAACCATCTTGTTTCGCACATTCCCAGAATATCTATTTTGTAATGTCTCATTTCTACTGCTACCTGTGCGGCTTTTCCTTGTTCATTTATGGTATGTACATTCCAGGTGCCAATTCTGGAGGATTTCCTGGCAGACAAAAGGTGACTTGGCAATGCGGACTCCTTACGGCTTTCTCCGGATTGCGTCATACATCTCATCATATGCAATGTTCTCCTAATATTAACAATTCTCACTTAATAGCTTTAATGTTCTCATTCCCGTACTATTCAAAACTATATATTTTCTTAATATTAAAGATAGCAGAATCTATGTTGTCACTTCATTAAGCACAAAATCTTGATATACTAGTGACAGTGTAAATATCTAGCATTAGTCCATAATTTCTGAGAACCCAATGAGGTCTTATTCTTCCTTTCGACTCCCTGTAGAGCATAAGTCTACAACATAAACTTTTCCAAGTCGTTCTCTTTCTTGCCATTCTTTTAGGACCATTACATGTCTTCCATATCACCTTCATCTCTGCTCCCACCTGTTTTCTCCATATCTCTTAGACAGAGAACCCTTATCTTTCTTGGATAGCGGATTTACATTTTTTTGCTTTTCTTTACTCCCCTTTCGGGTCCCGGCAGCGCAGGGGCGATTCCAACAAAGTATTTCCACAATATCTAATTGGGTCTTTCCCGTCCAACCCCTGGCAAGATTTCCTTCATCTGTTTTAGAACACCAAAATGACTTTCCCCACCCCACACCATTAACCAAATATAAGAAACACTTATGGAGTCCACCTAACGTTTTCAAGTAATAACGCCTCTGTCCGTCATGTACCATTGTTCCCATCAAGCGCGTCTCAGTACTCGTGTTTCTATGGTAAATATACTTAAAGGAGACTAAGTAAAGACCGAACAAGGTTCGAGGGCTGAAACTTTTCTGAGTTTCCCTTATCCCACACGAGAACTGTGTTTTAACAAATTTATAACAGTTAATGTGGTGCATGTAAACATGTTTTGTTAACATTTTGTTAAAATAAATATGATTTTTTTTTTATCATCACTGAGCGTCGACTCCGCATCGAAGGTTGGCTACCATGGAGCGACATTTCGCTCTGTCTCTTGCTTTGATAGTGCAGGTTGTCATAGGCTGACTTGTCCATCTCCGCATCGAAGGTTGGCTACCATGGAGCGACATTTCGCTCTGTCTCTTGCTTTGATAGTGCAGGTTGTCATAGGCTGACTTGTCCATCTCCGCATCGAAGGTTGGCTACCATGGAGCGACATTTCGCTCTGTCTCTTGCTTTGATAGTGCAGGTTGTCATAGGCTGACTTGTCCATCTCCGCATCGAAGGTTGGCTACCATGGAGCGACATTTCGCTCTGTCTCTTGCTTTGATAGTGCAGGTTGTCATAGGCTACTTGTCCATCTCCGCATCGAAGGTTGGCTACCATGGAGCGACATTTCGCTCTGTCTCTTGCTTTGATGGTGCAGGTTGTCATAGGCTGACTTGTCCATCTCCGCATCGAAGGTTGGCTACCATGGAGCGACATTTCGCTCTGTCTCTTGCTTTGATAGTGCAGGTTGTCATAGGCTGACTTGTCCATCTCCGCATCGAAGGTTGGCTACCATGGAGCGATATTTCGCTCTGTCTCTTGCTTTGATAGTGCAGGTTGTCATAGGCTGACTTGTGCATCTTTTGATGTTACTCGTCTATGTTAGTCTTTGTCTTCCTCTGCCTCTTTTACCTTCTATTTTTCCTTCCAAGATTACTTTTAGTAGGCTGCTGTGTCTTTTAACAGGCCCAAAAATCTCAGTTGTCCTGTTTGAATTGTATTTAATTGTTCTCTTTTCATTATTAGTTGTTTTAAGATTTCATCATTTCTTTTATTTTCTTTCCATTTAATTCTTATTCTTCTACTAATCCACATTTAAAAGTCTTCAATTTTCAGTTATGTTTCATGTCTAATGTCCATGTTTCTGCGCCATACAGAAATGTCGAAAAGATGTAACATTTTGATATTCTTTGTTTTTGCCCTGGAGTTATTTGTTTTGATGTTAGTATATTTTTCATGACATTAAAATTACTTTTTGCCGTTCCTATTCTTTCGTTTATTTCAGCTTTACATTCTCCGTCACAGGTTATAGTATGGCCAAGGTAGTTGTAGCTATGAAATGTCTCCAGGTCTACTTCTTCAACTTTGATATCCGCTTGAAGGTTTTTAATATTGTCTTTACGATAAATATGATATTTTAATAATAAACTTAGAGAAATAATTCTAACTTCACAGAAAAAACAAATCATACCAAATAATAAATTATATACAGTCTAGACGAATAGTTAAACATACACAGATCGACATTACTGCCCGACAAGCTAACTCTAAAATTACTTGCAACGGTCAAAACAGCAACAAATAATGCTAGAGTTGGAATATAACAAATGAAATTGAAAGGCACATTAAATAGTTCCTTATTGATTTGATCGACAAATTCCGTAGCTGTCTAGAAACATCGGGTCAAAGTGGCATAGTAATTAGTACACGGATGTTAACGTGCTTTGAGTTGCCAGGTTAGTAAATAATATTGGCAGGAAATTTGGCGGCTACAAGTTTTCAATAAAAGATATTGGTGGTTAGAAGGTTTCAATAAGAAATATTGATGATTAGAAGGTTTCAATAAGAAACATTGGTGATTAGAAGGTTTCAATAAGAAATATTGGTGATTAGGAGTTTTCAATAAGAAATATTGGTGATTTGAAGGTTTCAATAAGAAATATTGGTGATTAGGAGTTTTCAATAAGAAATATTGGTGATTGAAGGTTTCAATAAGAAATATTGGTGATTAGGAGTTTTCAATAAGAAATATTGGTGATTAGAAGGTTTCAATAAGAAATATTGGTGATTAGGAGTTTTCAATAAGAAATATTGGTGATTTGAAAGTTTCAATAAGAAATATGATGATTAGAAGGTTTCAATAAGAAATATTGGTGATTAGGAGTTTTCAATAAGAAATATTGGTGATTTGAAAGTTTCAATAAGAAATATTGGTGGCCATAATATTTGTAAAACTGTTTTTATACATGACGTCATTGCTATGACGATACAATTTCCCCAGTCCCCCCCCCCCCCATAGATTCCCCTCCCCTTTTCACCGAAATGTATTCGTTACCAGTAATCACAAAACAGCACGCCCCCCCCCCCCCCCATGTAATCCGCCACTGTATAAGCTTCCACCACACAGACAATAAGTTCGGTTCAAATTTGAACTTCTGAAATACACGGAAGGGAATTTCGATTTTCTTTTTTTTTGTCTTCAGAAAAATAGTTTTTTGCAAACCACGTGCCCGATTCTTCTCTCTCTTTCTGTCTGTCTCTTTCTTTCTCTGTCTCTATTTTTTTCTCTCTCTCTCTCTCTCCCTCTGTCTGGGGAATAGAAAGTTCTTAGCACTAATGAGACTATTCACGTCTGATACTTTAGCACTACAGCTCTGTGTGTGTGTGTGGGGCGGGGGGAGTGGAGGTTTTAGTTCCCTTGAGGCCGGGAACGTGTGTTCCCGCCAAAGACTAACCCTCTTCTATGTTCGACTAGCGTACAAGGTATGCTATAGCATCCCTGTCTACAGTGAGTGACGTTTACACCCGTCACGTTCTCTTCGCCTCGTTCCTGCTGCTCTCTCCTAGAATGTCTTTACGTTAATGAACAACGGTCAAAGGCGTAGCATTCTTTTTAAATGGGTCATCTGAGGACGTGTTTTGAAACATGTTACGCTCATAAAATAACTAGCCCAAGTGCATGTTTATATCTACTCTGTTATATTTTTATCCTTCCCTAGATGTTTATTTCCTATCCGCCCCAGCTCTTATATTTTCCGATCTGCCCTACTGTTATTTTCCTAGCTTTTATATTTTCCAATCGTTTCAAGGTGTCAGATTATCCTATCTGCCCTGGCTGTTATATTTTCCTATCAGCCCTAGCTGTAGTATTTTTTCTATCTACACAGCTGTTGCAGATTCTTATCTGCCCTATATGTTATATTTATCTAACCGCCCTAGCTGTTATATTTTCCTATCTGCCCTGGCTGCTATGTTTTCCTATCTGCCCTACTTGCTATATTTTCCTATCTGCCCTAGCTGTTATATTTTCCTACCTGCCCCAGCTGTTATATTTTCCTATCTGCCCCAGCTGTTATATTTTCCTATCTGCCCCAGCTGTTATATTTTACATTCTGCCTTAGCTGTTATATTTTCCTACCTGCCCTAGCTGTTATATTTTCATATCTGCCCCAGCTGTTATATTTTCCTATCTGTCCTAGTTGCTATATTTTCCTATCTGTCCTAGCTGCTATATTTTCCTATCTGTCCTAGCTGCTATATTTTCCTATCTGTCCTAGCTGTTATATTTTCCTACCTGCCCTAGCTGTTATATTTTCCTATCTGCCCCAGCTGTTATATTTTCCTATCTGTCCTAGTTGCTATATTTTCCTATCTGTCCTAGCTGCTATATTTTCCTATCTGTCCTAGTTGCTATATTTTCCTATCTGTCCTAGCTGCTATATTTTCCTATCTACCCTAGCTGCTATATTTTCCTATCTGCCCAAGTTGTTGTGTTGAAACGAGCTAAACGTTAGAAGATGTATCAACTTTCCAACACTTTAGACGTGAATTAAAGAGACTGCAGGGACTTCCATTATGTCTCTCTGAAAGGTTGTCTTATGGACACTTCTCGACCTATTTTTGGCGATATTCTCAGATGCGCTATTTTAAAACACACTTTTAAACGAAACAACCAGCAGAGCGTCAAATAGCACGAATAATTTAATTTTTTTGTTTATGTTTTCACAGAAAGAATTAGTTTTATTCCGTTGCTTGTTTACTCCGCTTTTGTTTCCTTGCAGAATCGGGGAAAAATTGATTATTCGGGTCTCTGATTTGGGTTTGTAGCAATCTCACCTTAATGTCTGTTGTTTCCTTAATCCATCAACTTCTAGGTCTACATTTGTCCCTTCTCAACATTTGATGATACTCTACATTTGTAATTGCATTTATTTAGTGAAATGCTACATTATGTGTGTGTGTGTATATATATATATATATATATATATATATATATATAAATTATAAATCGTTATTCTCTTATAATGTAGTATATCTCTCTTTTATTGTATCAGTTCATTCTTTCTATCCCACTTTTCATTTCTGGTTGATTTACTTGCTCCGCTCAAGTGTATTACAGTTTATTTCCTTGTCTGTTTTATTCTCGGTGTTTGAAGAAGGCGACATGAAGGCCGAACTTTAGTATTTTGTTGCATTCCTTTCCTGTAGAGCTGTACAAGACAGATGAGTTTTTTTTAGGCCATGTTAAAAGACACGGCAGCCTAATAAAAGTAATCTTTGAAAGGAAGATAGAAGGTATAAACGATAAAGGCAAACCAAGAGTAACATCGAAAGATAGACAAGTCAGCCTATGGCAACCTACACAATCAAAGCAAGAGACAGAGCAGAATGACGCTCCATGGTAGACAACCTTTCGTTGCGGAGACGGCACTCAATTATGATGATGTCACCATACATTGTAGAGGTGCACGTTACACCCTACCACTTGCTCCTTGCTACCAGCTTTACCGCAGCTCTGTAATTATTTGCCTGTTCCCTATATATATATCATCATCATCATCATTATTATCAAGTACTGGGCCTGCTGGCGTAGGTGATCATGTCTCTCCACAATTTTCGATCTCGACAGTTATTTATCATTTCTGTTGTTGGCCTTCTGCCAAGCCATTCTCTTAAGCTGTCTGGTATTTTTTCTCTTTGCTTTCCTCTATCTCTTCGTCCCTCAATTTTCCCAGTTGTTACAATATATTCCAGTTGTTCTCTTCTCATTACATTGCCAAAAAATGATGTTTAGTCTCTTCCTGATATTTGAAATTAGCTCTCTTTTTGCTTTGGCCTCTTTCAGAACGTTTTCATTACTCTTCTTAGTTGTCCATGGTATTTTCAACATTCTTCAGTAAAACCACATTTGTACAGACTTTTCTTGTTTGTTGTCCTATTGTCCATTATTCACATCCATATATATATATATATATATATATATATATATATATATATATATATATATATATATATATATATATATATATATACATATATATATATAATTTATATATATATATAATTTATATATATAATATATATATATATATATATATATATATATATAATTGTAATGTACATACTTGATGGTAGTATTTGGAAATAATTGTATTTCAATGAATAATTAAGTTATTATATGAACGTTTGTTTCCAAATACTTCTAGTAAGGAAACCAAAAAAAAAATTATAAAAAGTCGGGAATTATGAATTATCAGTTGAGAGAATACCAGAAGGGAGTGACATATTTGTACACCAATTAATTCTGTACTGAACTATGATATATCGTGTACTCTAGCTGTTGTTTGATGTTACTATTTTTGTATCAGTACCAGCATTTCATCTGCTTGTTCCTGACGTTTATTTCCATATACTTCCGGGTTATTTGTGACACTAGACTAACATTCTATTCGCGATTTTTTAATTGGTGTAAATTAGAAGCTGTCGAAACCATAAGTTTATTGCACGTTTCAATGTTTGACTGCGGCCACTCAATTTGATTTCGATCGGAGGATTTTTATTTAAAATGTCAATCCACTTGGATCAGAACATGAAAATACACTTGCCCATCTCTTTGATATTCACCTGGCACTGTTTGAAGTCATTGGTTAGATCGTTTCAGATATTCCGACTGTCGTAATAGAATACCTGTGTGTTCAACAAATATCAGTTTGTCTCCGCATAAAACGGTCTGCTATACTACAGACTCAAAGGTAGCAAAAACGAGTGGTTTTGTTACCTCCAAACTCGCTTTTTATTATTATTGTTTTATTTTTTTTTTTTCATTTTACGTTTTACTTACAAATATTTTGCTTCCGTTCGTGCTCTTTATTTTATTTCTTTCTTTTTTTTTTGCCTGCAACCACACTTAAGTTACTTCTGTTTTAAAAAAAAAATATGTTTTCTTTTGCTGCAATTTGTCGCATGATATGTGTCACATCTCATGCATTGGCTTGATCATATCTTCCATGTGATCTTGTCAGTCTTCTTGTTTTTATTTTTGTTATTTGCGAGACCACCACAGAAAGTTCGTCTATTTCCACAATCTCATCTCTCCGTCCACTTCTCCCTAACTTGATCATCCGACATGTAGCTATAGATATTTGTGCCTCGCCGTTTGTTGTTGTTGTCCCCTTATTCTGACGTAGGCTGCAGGCCGAAACGTCAGTATTGTGTTGTGTTCCTTCTTTGTAAAGCAGTCATCAGACCTTGGAGTGTATACCACACCCCTCTACTGGCTCCTTGCTACCAGCTTTACCGCAGCATTGCAATTATTTGCCTGCTCCCTATTTCAACACACACTTCTCGAGGTGTCTCGGTAGCCTAGATGGGAAGACCGCCCTACTAGGCCACCGACGTTCGGACATTTCGTGTTCGACTCCCACCGGAAGCAGCGTGTGAATTGTACTCGTGGTTTGAAACAAAAAATACGCCCTCGGTCGACCCATCCGCTGACAGAAATGGTTACCAGGGTAATACTCAGGGAAGTTTGTTTCTGTTTCACAGTCACAGATTTAGATGTGAAAAATACACTCTTAACATCCTACGTTACATTGATGTATCAGTACTTTGTCAGAAAAGATGGCAGACAAGGATACAAATAGGAGAGAAAGTGGTACAAGAAAGAGTACTTCATGTTTATGGTGATGGTTACGTTGCACTTTTACGTTAGCCATGTTGCCCAGTGCATCCGATTTCAACTTTTTTGTGTCTCGCTTTCCCTTGTCCCAGCCTTTTGACCTGTCCAGCCTGGGTGGTCACATGGTTACATTGCTGCCACGACAACAGTTCCTGGGAATGTGGGCACACAGGCTCTTCTGCCACTTTAGAGACACGTCAGAGGAGCACATTTGTACAGCTGTTCTACTGGTAAAATTGTAGTGCATCATCATCATCAAGTACCGTGCCTACTTTCGTAGGTGATCATGTCTCTCCACAACTTTCGATCTCGACAGTTCTTAATCATTTCTGTTGTTGACCTTCCGCCAAGCCATTCTCTTAAGCTATCTGGTATCTTTTCTCTTTGTTTCCCTCTATCTCTTCGTCCCTCAATTTTTCCAGTTGTTACAATATATTCTAGTTGTTCTCTACTCATTACATGGCCAAAAAATGATGATTGTTTCTTCCTAATATTGTAAAGTAGCTCTCTTTTTGCTTTGACCTCTTTCAGAACATTTACATTACTCTTCTTAGATGTCCATGGTATTCTCAACATTCTTCTGTAAATCCACATTTCTACAGCCTCCATTTTCTTTTCTTGTTTTTTGTCCTATTGTCCATGATTCACATCCATATGTTAAGACTGGCTCTAATAGAAATAACCACAACGTTAATGGGGATTCCAATGGAAAACCCTCGTTCGGTAGGGGACATCATGTGCTACAGGTGATACCCGATCGTCATCAAGCTACTGTAAGCAAAATAAAAATAAAACAAACTCTAAAGATAGGTACTTGGAATGTGAGAACACTCATGCAGAAGGGTAAACTAGAAAACTAGTGCATACAACCTCATTTTATAGTAGAACATATATTGGGGTATAATGTTGCATGGTGTTACATCTGATCGGTCATGGCTGATGCCGTCACCACTGGCTCAAGTCAAAACAGAGTGCCGTTGGAGAGAAAAAGAGATAAAGAGAGTACGTATGAAGAAAACGAAAGAAAGTATTCCCTGTGTGAAGACAAGTAAAAACTAGGATCGCTTAGCCCAGGTTTGCTCAAGACAGGACGAGTCCAAAGAGACGGCTCGCTCTATCACGTGACAGAATTTGACACATAGAGCTATTATAGAGCTTTTATCCAACCTAATCCAACTTAAGACCAGCTCTCTACTGTCACTTAGCGAGGTCCTGCCTTGGAACAGCTCTCATTGAAAATGTTAGCTTTAATTATGAGAAGAATGTGACAGGTTCGGCACATCTTTCAGCGTGCACGGTGTCACAGATGTGTATGGAATTAAAATATCATTTTCAGTTAAGAATAGCAGCAGTGACGTACATGGGGGAAAATAAGCAATTAGTGTCAATCATGCTATTTCATGAGAATGTCATACATTTGGACTACCTACTAGGCTATTTCATGAGAATGTCATACATTTGGACTACCTACTAGGCTATTTCATGAGAATGTCATACATTTGGCTACGGACTAGGCTATTTCATGAGAATGTCATACATTTGAGCTGCGGAATAGGTTATTTCAAGAGAATGTCATACATTGGGCTACGGAATAGGTTATTTCAAGAGAATGTCATACATATGGGCTACCAACTAGGTTATCTCATGAGAAATACATACATTTGGGCTATTAATTAGATTTTATCATGATAATATCATACATTGGACTATTTTTTTTATTTCGTGAGCATGTCATACATTTGGAATATTAATTGGGTTATTTAATGAGAATGTCATACATTTGAACCATTAGTTAGATTTATTCATGGGAATGTCATACATTTGGGCTATTAATTAGGTTAGTTCATGATAATGTCGTACGTTTGGACCTGTACTTATGTTATTTCATCAAAATGTCAAACGTATGAAATAATAATTTAGCCATTTTATCAGAATGAGCACGTGATGGCATTGATTGCATATTAATATTGGCGTTTGCTTATAGCTCAGTGGTTAGTGAACTGGACTACAAAAGACAAGAGGTAGGGTTCGATCCCAACCGACGGCTTCCGGGTTTCACCCAGCCTTTAATGGGCACCGGATTTTTTTCTAGGAAAGTAAAGCGACACGGGCGTAATACCGACCACATTACCCCCAAAATCATGTGCCGAAGGTCTGTAAAATTTATGGTCACTAACACCATATTCCCTATACGCCACTTGGCGTGACGGGGGTACTTTACTTTTTTTTGTTGCTTATAGTAGTCAGCTTTATTCACTCATTCTATTTTCTCTCTCACTCTGTTATCTAACTCACTCAGTTTTGTCACTGATTCTGTTTTCTCACTTTCTCACTCATTCTGTTTTCTCACTTTCTCACTCACTCTGTTTTTTTCACTTTCTCACTCACTCTGTTTTCTCACTTTCTCACTCACTCAGTCTTCTCACTCACTCTGTTTTCTCACATTGTTACTCACTCTGTTTCTCACTTTCTCACTCACTCTGTTTTCTCACTTTCTCACTCACTCAGTTTTCTCACTCACTCTATTTTCTCACTTCTCACTCACGCTATATTCTCACTTTCTCACTCACTCTGTTTTCTCACTTTCTCACTCACTCAGTTTTCTCACTTTCTCACTCACTCTGTTTTCTCACTTTCTCACTCACTCAGTTTTCTCACTTTCTCACTCACTCTATTTTCTCACTTTCTCACTCACTCAGTTTTCTCACTCACTCTATTTTCTCACTTTCTCACTCACGCTATATTCTCACTTTCTCACTCACTCTGTTTTCTCACTTTCTCACTCACTCTGTTTTCTCACTTTCCCACTCACTCAGTTTTCTCACTTTCTCACTCACTCTATATTCTCACTTTCTCACTCACTCTGTTTTCTCACTTTCTCACTCACTTTGTTTTCTCACTTTCTCACTCACTCAGATTTCTTGCTCACTCTGTTTTCTCACTCACTCAGTTTTCTCACTCACTCTGTTTTCTCATTTTCTCACTCACTCAGTTTTCTCGCTCACTCTGTTTTCTCACTTACTCACTCAGTTTTCTCACTCACTCTGTTTTCTCACTTTCTGACTGACTCATTTTTCTCACTCACTCTGTTTTCTCACTTTCTCACTTACTCATTTTTCTCACTCACTCAATTTTCTCACTTTCTCACTCACTCAGTTTTCTAACTCACTCTGTTTTCTTACTTTCTCACTTACTCATTTTTCTCACTCACTCAGTTTTCTCACTTTCTCACTCACTCAATTTTCTAACTCACTCTGTTTTCGCACAAACTCGACACCACTCCAACAACTGCTGACATGCACACAATCTCAACTCAAACATCAATCCCCTCCTTTCGCATCTCCCACTCACTCTCTAACCCACTCCTTCAACAACGCCCTCATCAATCCTTACACTGAAATCATCCATCTCATACACACAATAATCCTCTCTGTTCCTCCCTACTCCATTCACGAAGTCTTCTAGCTCAGCTCTCTACCCATTGTTCCCATCTAACACATTCCTGCATACAGAGAAGCCATTCATTCAGCAGAGTAAGACACCACAAAAAACATCTTCCAGATTAATTGTAAACCTCTTTCATCTTTCCTTATAATATTAAATTCATCACTTCTTGAAATAAGAAAACTCATTTTTTCTCCTTTAAGATCAGGATTATTTCCCTTTCACATTTGCTTTTTAAAGCTACATCCCTGTTGTATTTTAAAAATTAATTCTATTTTAATATTCAACGAAACAAACATGAGAATAATAAGAAATAACTCGGGATTATATTTTAGTTTTTTAGAATGAAATCTGCCTCAAGGAGATAGTAAATCAGAAATTCCAACGAGAGTTAGATTAACTCCCAAGTTGTGTCCCAAAAAAAAATGGGCAAAGCATACGGTAATTATACATTATAGATTCAAATTACAACTTTCAATGCTTGCCATTGGGACGTGAATAGTCCTATGTAGAAATAATTTGCAGTAGTTCGTAGCACGGAGTTATCATCTGTTCTTTATTTCTCTGTTACTTAACCTACCATAATGAAGCCTTACGGCAAATGCGTTATATTGTTTTGTTTTGTAAAAAAATATAACTCTAAATAATAGAAGTGGAAACCACGGGAGAGTTGTAAACAAATCACTCATAGTCGCTTGGATAGAGCTCAATCCTTGAAATAAAAAAAAAAAAAGTCATTATATTTGTCTGTACTGGAGCGGGCTTGAGAGTCACTCAGCCAGTCTCTTCAAATAGGTACCATAGATATGATGATAAGGTTATATAGGTATTTATCTGAGAAAAGTAGTGTTGCCGATTATGTGCTATTACGTTATCAATAAATGTGCATACTGCCATGGGATAATATGAGCATTAACATCTCAATCCACTTTGTAACAGTCACGTGACCTGCAACAACCAATCATAATTATCAAGCACCCAGCAACAAAAAGCAGAATAGCTCAGGCCAAAACAGCATTTCAGAAAATGAAAAATATCTTATGCAACAAATCTATGTGAATAAAAGTGAGAAATAGAGTTCATCGGTGCTATATAGAACCAATTCTAACCTATGGAAGCGAATCATGGACAGTAGACAAACAAATGAAAAGATGATTTGAGGCCAGAGAGATGGGATTTCTCAGAAGAATGTTGAAAGTTCCCTGGACAGCTAAAATGACTAATGAAGAAATTCTCAAAGAGGCCAACACAAAAATCAACTACTAAAAAAACATCAGAAAAAAACAATCAACATTTTTCGGGCACATCATGAGAAGAAGAAAGTTGGAATACTTGGTGACAAATGGAAAATAAAAGGAAAGAGAGATCGCGGATGACAAAGAGAGAAAATACTGGATAGCTTGGTGTCATGGCATGGAAAACAGTCAACAACAGAACTGATACGATGCACTGTAGATAGAAGATTGTGGAAGGACATGATCACCTACTCCAACCGGTATTGTACATGATGATGATGACCCAACAACATCCATTCATATTTACCTAGTAATCAGCAATAATCATTCATAATTACCTATTAACCAGCAACACCTATTAATAGAGACTTCCGGTCAATATGGCGGGAAAGCAGCAGGATTCGTTGAGGTTCTGCCTGAAAAGTGTTCCTTGCTGCAGTTTCCTCATATTCCAAGTCCGGCTTGCTGCTGAAGCTCTGTTTAGCGCTCTGGGCTCACCATCAGTTGTCTTCTATTCTGCGCAACCATCCAATAAAGAAGATGTGTGTCTTCAAGATTGTCATTTTTGGTGTTCTCCATGTTTCACAGTCGTATAATAGGCTGACTTAACATTCTATCTATCTATCTATTGACCTTTCGAGCCGTAGCCGGCCCATAGGGCGTAGACTAAAATACTCCTTCTCTTATCTGAATTTTTCTTCTAGCAGTTTTCAATTCTTTTAAAGATATTTTAATCTAATCTCGCCATTTGTCTCTGTTCTGTGCAAGCAGCTCTATCTCATTCAGGGAGCCCTTTCCTGCTGCTTTTGCCTCTCTCAGCAATGTTCTTTTCAGGGTCTCACTAGGTCTTCCTCTTTTTCGATTACCTGTTGTTTCCCACATGAGGGATTGCTTTCCTATTCGGTTGATATCTCTTCTCATCACATGTCCAACATATGACCATCGTCTTTTCTTTATTACCTAAGATATTAGTGGTTGATTGGCGATTTCTCTCATTTCCTCGTTTGTTTTAAATTCGTTTTACACTTAACATTGGAGTTCAATATTTTTATTTTTGTATTTAACCTAATTTCTTTGATTTCTATATGTTTCCTAGTGAGTACATTATAACAATTGCTTTATTTAATGATGTCATACCTTCTCTTGCACTTCACATATCTTTGTAACAAAGCTACTAGGGTGTGTTATATTTGAACACGCCTCGTAACAAATTGTATTTTGAAATGCTTTTAACTTTGTATCATTATTTCTTCACCTTGTGGATTATCATCATCAATATCATCATTATGTGCCATTCTAGTTGGCGTAGGCGACCATGTTCTTTCACAATCTTCTATCCACAGTGCATCGTATCAGTTCTGTTGTTGGCTGTTTTCCATGCCATGACACCAAGCTATCCAGTATTTTCTCTCTTTGTCGTCCGCGATATCTTTTTCGTTATATTTTGCCAGTTGTAACCAGGTATTCCAACTTTACTCTTCTCATGATGTGTCCGAAAAATGTTGATTGCTTTTTTATGTTTTTATGAGCTGCCTTTTTAGTGTTGACCTCTTTGAGAATTTCCTCATTGGTCTTTTTAGCTTTCCATAGAACTTTCAACATTCTTCTGAGAAAACCCATCTCTGTGGCCTTTAATCGGATTATCATGCAGCGATAATTTAATGTCTTTTGTGACAACAGTATTTCAATGTCTGTGTTTGTATGTGCGTCGTAAATTGTTATGTCTGACGCATTTTTATACTATGTAATTTTGTAAATAAATATATTTATGAATACTGAGTACGGTTATTTTTAGATGTGTGATAAATATATATATATATATATATATATATATATATATATATATATATAAAAGTAAAGTACCCCCGTCACGCCAAGTGGCGTATAGGGAATATGGTGTTAGTGACCATACATTTTACAGACCTTCGGCACAAGATTTTGGGAGTAATGTGGTCGGTATTACGCCCGTGCCGCTTTACTTTCCTAGAAAAAAATCCGGTACCCATTTAAGGCTGGGTGAACCCGGCCCCCGTCGGTTGGGATCGAACCCTACCTCTTGTCCTTTGTAGTCCAGTTCACTAACCACTGAGCTATCGCGGCTCCCATATATACATAGTCTGTCTCATTCTCTACCGAACTGGAAATATCATAAAATACTGGCACCTCCAGAGTAGACCAACATATGTTCCAGCCATCCTGTGTCAACTCACACATACTGTACACCAGCACTCACGAATAACAACCGTATTGTGCAGGCACCCTCAGACAAACGACAGAGGTCAGAATAAAGACGTATCAGGTAAGCGTGTCGGAACAATTTGGCACCACACACATACACTACACACACACTACACGCTAAACATATATCTTTTCATTTCTCTTACATTGAACGAACTCATGTTCACATATCGTTGCAATATCTTCATGTGTTTTGGATTTATTTAGAAAATTAGGTGTTCGGCAGCAAATGAGAGCCTCATATATTATGCCAGTTTTTAAATATAATTGATATATATCTATATACATATTTTGTGCATTTTATATAGCTGGCTGTATATTCAATTCGGCGACATCCTTGTACCAACTGCTGCATTTTTTTTTTCAATTCGGCGACAACCTTGTACCAACTGCTCTATTTTTTTTTTCAATTCGGCGACAACCTTGTACCAACTGCTGCATTTTTTTTTCAATTCGGCGACATCTTTGTACCAACTGCTGCATTTTTTTTCAATTCGGCGACATCTTTGTACCAACTGCTGCATTTTTTTTCAATTCGGCGACATCTTTGTATCAACTGCTGCATTTTTTTCAATTCGGCGACATCTTTGTACCAACTGCTGCATTTTTTTCAATTCGGCGGCATCTTTGTACCAACTGCTGCATTTTTTTTCAATTCGGCGGCATCTTTGTACCAACTGCTGCCTTTTTTTTCAATTCGGCGGCATCTTTGTACCAACTGCTGCATTTTTTTTCAATTCGGCGGCATCTTTTTACCAACTGCTGTATTTTTTTCAATTCGGCGGCATCTTTGTACCAACTGCTGCATTTTTTTTTCAATTCGGCGACAACCTTGTATCAACTGCTGCATTTTTTTTCAATTCGGCGACATCTTTGTACCAACTGCTGCATTTTTTTCAATTCGGCGACAACCTTGTATCAACTGCTGCATTTTTTTTTCAATTCGGCGACATCTTTGTACTAACTGCTGCATTTTTTTTCAACTCGGCGGCATCTTTGTACCAACTGCTGCATTTTTTTCAATTCGGCGACAACCTTGTACCAACTGCTGCATTTTTTTTCAATTCGGCGGCATCTTTGTACCAACTGCTGCATTTTTTTTTCAATTCGGCGGCATCTTTGTACCAACTGCTGCATTTTTTTTCAATTCGGCGACATCTTTGTACCAACTGCTGTATTTTTTATTCAATTCGGCGACATCTTTGTACCAACTGCTGCATTTTTTTTCAATTCGGCGGCATCTTTGTACCAACTGCTGCATTTTTTTTCAATTCGGCGGCATCTTTGTACCAACTGCTGCATTTTTTTTCAATTCGGCGACATCTTTGTACCAACTGCTGTATTTTTATTCAATTCGGCGGCATCTTTGTACCAACTGCTGCATTTTTTTTCAATTCGGCGGCATCTTTGTACCAACTGCTGCATTTTTTTTCAATTCGGCGACATCTTTGTACCAACTGCTGCATTTTTTTTCAATTCGGCGACATCTTTGTACCAACTGCTGTATTTTTTATTCAATTCGGCGGCATCTTTGTACCAAACTGCTGCATTTTTTTCAATTCGGCGACATCTTTGTACCAACTGCTGCATTTTTTATTCAATTCGGCGACATCTTTGTACCAACTGCTGTATTTTTTATTCAATTCGGCGGCATCTTTTTACCAACTGCTGTATTTTTTTTCAATTCGGCAACAACCTTGTGCTAACTGCTGCATTTTTTCAATTCGGCGGCATCCTTGTAACGACTGCTGTATCTTCATACATGCTTGACATAGTAGATTCGGTGGATTATTTGAGGGGCATGTTAAAGCGGCCTATCGTGATACCGACCACATCACACAAAATGTGCTGCTGTTAAGTGAATAAAAATGATCAATAATGCAATATTTGCATAACAATTTGTAAGAGATTATCAAAAAGTACCAAAATCGAAATAAATTTTCACTTCAAATTGTGCTCAAATATTTCCTACTCAAAATTCACATTAAACTCTACTTGATTTTAATGTTAGATTCATATCTATCTACACATTGTGTATGCTTTTTATTCATTTTAAAACATAAATAACATATTTATTACCAACAATGTGCAAACAATAACAGAAAGAACCATTTTTTTTAACTCCCTCCTATATTCAAATGATCACAATAGATGTTATACAAATTGACATCGATGAATCCACTTTCTTTACTGCCTTTCTTATATATAATAAAATATTATTACACACAAAATGCATTGTATAAAAAGGTGCATTTATTGTTTTAAAAAAAACAACACTCCTAAGTGCTCAATTCAAGTAAATGGGACAGTGTTAAAGCAAGTCAATGAATTAAACAATCTCAGAACAATGAAAAATTCTTACAGCAGATGCTCAACAGAGATGAAGTGCAGCATAAGTAAGAGAAAGACAGGATTCCACAGAATTAATAGGATATGCAACCCAGTTTTGTCAATTCCTCTTCTACCTTTTTAGCTCCCATTGGAGCAAAGGTCTTCAGCAAACACTTTCCAAGTGGTTCTCTTTTTTTTCCATTCTTTTAACATCATTCCATGTCTTCCCCATCATCTTCATCTCTGTGTCGATCTGTCTTCTCCAAGAATTCCTTGGTCTTCCTCTTTGTCTTTTCCCCAAGGGATTCAAAAAAGGGCCTGTTGTGTAATACTCTCAGTTGGCTTCCGTAGTGTGTGCTATCCAGCGCCATCGTCTGCGCTGTATCTCTTAAATCATTGAGCGCTTTCTCGCAATGAAGGTTGTCTACCATGGATCGCCATTCTACTCTGTTTCTTGCTTTGATGGTGCAGGCTGTCATAGATTGACTTGTCCATCTTTAATGTTACTCGTCCATGTTAGTCTTGGTCTGCCTCTGCCTCTTTTGCCTTGTATTTTCCATTCCAATATTAATTTTAGTAGGCTGTTGTGTCTTTTGACATGCCCTAAAAATTTCATTTGTCTTGTCTTAATTGTATTAGTGGTTCTCTTTTTATTTTCAGTTGTTTTAAAACTTCATTGTTTGTTACCTTTTCTCTTTAATCCACTGGTATTTGACTGGTACATTTCCATAATTCTATGTTAGTGATTTTGTCCTGCCATTTCCATCCTTTTATTCTGCGTAAGCATCCATTAATGAAAGTCTGTATCTTCGTTATTGTCAATTTTGTTGTTCTCCATGTTTCACAGCCATATAATAGGACCGACTTCTCATTTGAGTTGAAAATTTTTATTTTGTATTTAACCTAATTTCTTTGAATTTCCATATGTTTCCCAGTGCAATGAAAGCTCCCCTTGCTTTTGATATCCTTATTTTGGTATCATTTTCTGTTCCTCCCTCTTTATCTATATTACTGCCCAGATATATGTAAGATTGTACATCTAATAGAGGTAATTCTCCTAGTTTTATTTGGTTATTGCCAACTGCATTAATTCTCTTAATGTGGTTTATCTCTATTAATATTCAGTCATAGCTGTTGTGATCTCTCATCAAGTATGCTCATTTTGTCCTGCATCTGTTGATGGTTGTGTTATAGGAGAGATATGTCATCAGCAAAGTCTAAATAATCAAGTTGTTTGGTCAGTGCCCACTGGATCCCATTTCTGTTGTTTTGAGTTATTTTCATAATCCAATCTATGGCCAGTAGAAAGAGAAATGGAGACAGAAGGCATCCTTGCCTTACTCCTGTTCTTATTTCAAATGCTTCTGTAAGCTGTCCTTCATGCACCACACTACATTTCGTTCCTTCATACATTGTTTTTATCAGGTTTATAAACTTTATGGGGAATCCGTAATGACTCAGTAACTTCCAAAGCATTCTTCTGTCTAAACCATCGAATACCTTTTCGTTATCTATGAATCCAATATAAAGTGGGGACTTTAGTTCTAAACTTTGTTCAACTATTATACGTAGAGTATTTATTTGATCAGCACATGATCTGTTCTTCCTAAAACCTGCTTGTTCATCTCTCAAATGTTTCTCTATGGCCTCTTTTAGTCTCTCCGGAATGATTCTGCTTAATATTTTTCCTGGCACTGATAGTAGCATAATTCCCATATAATTTGTGCACTCCTGTAAACTTCCTTTCTTTGGTAGTGTGATCATATAACCTTCTTTCCAGTCTTTAGGTATTGCTTCCCACTCCAATTTTTTTCTAATAGATTATGTAACATCTTGGTAGAGGTGTTAATATCTGCTTTGACGGCTTCCGAAGGAATTTCATCTGGTCCTGTGGCTTTACCATTTTTTAATAGTTTGATGGCTTTCATTATTTCTTCCTTGCTTGGTTTTCCACAGTTAACGTATAACTCTTCTTCTGCTTGTAGTATATCTGGAGGATTATTTGAACCGGGTCTGTTCAAAAGTTCTTTAAAATGCTCTTTCCATCTCTCCATTTGTTCCCTTATATTACTAAGCAGATTTCCTTTCTTATCTTTAATAAAGGCATTGATCTGTTTGTATTTTCCACTTAATTTCTTTGTGCTGTTGTACAGTTCTTTCATATTCCCTTTATTTGCTGCTTCTTCTGCCTCTTTAGCTAGTTCATCTATATATTTCCTCTTATCCCATTTAATGCATCTTCTCACTTCTTTGTTTACTTCTGTGTAAGCTTCCTGTGTCTTGGATTTATTACTTCTCGTTTTGCTTTTATTTATGTCTGCTTTCTTGTTCTTTCTTTCTTTAATTTTATCCAGGGTCTCTGCTGTCATCCATGCCTTATTCTGGCGTTCTCTTTTCCCCAGTGTTTCTTCGCATGTCTCTTCCATATATTTTTTACCTGTTTCCAATGATCTTCTATATTTATTGTATTTTCTAGTTGTTGGAGGACTTGGTATTTGTTTGATATTGTGACTGCGAATTTATCTTTAATTCCTTGTTCTTTAAGAAAACCCTACATTGAAATACTTTCTACCCTTATTCGCTGTAGTATACCTTTTTAGTTTCATTTTAAGCTTGGCTATCAGAAGATGATGATCAGAAGCTACATCTGCCCCTCTATATACTTTTACATCCTGTAAGGATGACTTAAACTTATTATTAATACATATGTGATCAATTTGATTTTCCGTTCTATGATCTGGTGGCACCCATGTAGCTTTGTGTATTCTTTTATGTTGGAAAATAGTTCCTCCTAGGCTCACTTGATTAAGGGCGCAGAAATTCACAAATATCTCTCAATTCTCGTTTATATCTCCGAGTCCATGTTTTCCCATAATCTTATCGAAGCCTCTGTTGTTTGATCCTACTTTAGCATTTAGATCTCCCATAAAGATTATAATATACTTGGCTCGTTTTGCATCCATCTGACATTGTAGCTGTTTCATCAAATCTTTAACTAAATCATCCTTATCGTTGGTTGTTGCATAATATTAGATAAATGTGTAATTTTATTTTGTTTTTGATTGTTTTAAATGTTGCTCTCATTAGTCTCGGTCCTACTGCTTCCCATTCTATTAATGTCTTCTGTGCATTCCTTGATAGCATTATAGCTACCCCTTCACTATGTTGTGCTCCATGTTTCTGGTGTCCTGATGATAAAATCATCTCTCTGTATTTAGTTTTATTTTACCAGTTCCTAGCCATCTTGTTTCACACAATCCCAGAATATATATCTTGTAGTTTGACATTTCTGCTGCTACCTGTGCAGCTTTTCCTTGTTCGTTTAGAGTACGAACATTCCAGGTGCCAATTCTGGAGGATTTCCTGGTAGACAAAGCGTGAGTCGGCAACCCGGACTCCTTACGGCTTTCTCCGGCTTGCGTCATATGTCTCTTAGACAGAGAGCCCTTCTCTTTCCTGGATGGCGGATTTACTTTTTCTCTCTTTAACTTGTCATGTTTGTGAAGTTTTTTCGGCTTTTTTTTTAACAGTATGGGATAGCCAGTCTCATGCCTAACCCTCCTTTCTCGCCTCTCACGAACATGCCTGGTAGGGTACAGCGCCGCTATTCTTTACTCCCCTTTCGGGCCCCGGCAGCGCACGGGCAATTTTTGTCAATTGAAATGAGTAAAATTAGAACAATCATCAGTCTTGGCACTGATAAGTGACGGCTGGAATATATTGTAACAACCGGAGAAGTGAGGGAAGAATGATTAAAGTGAAACAGACAGAAAATATAGAAGACAGTTTAAGAGAATTGTTTAGGAGAAAGTCAACAAGAGAAATGAATAACAAGTGTAGAGACAAAGACAGACAAAGTGTGACGAAACATCTCACCAGCACCGATAGTCACGACACTTGATAATGATGATACGTTTTACATAATAAATATATTTTATACATAAAATCTATATTTTGACATACTGTATGTACTTTTAAGCACGTGATGCTATTCGTTTTTCGATCTTTCATGAGTTTCAATAATTGAGTCTTGTCACAATAACTACTGTCTTCGCATCGATCTCCATCCTGGCATGTAGCAATATTTACACAAAATAACTCATATTTTATGTTTACACGAAAAACAAAACTCTTCATATTTTGAGTAAACAAAAGAAGATAAACTCTGATCTTACAAGAATGAAAATAATAATTTTTTAGAAAAAAAACAGAGATCAGATTATCGACATTAAAGCTTCTAGACAAGCAGAGGATAAGGGTTAATGTTTGTTATTTCAAAAAGGTTTTTTTTTTATTTTTTTTTTGTCTATTGAGAAGATCAGGCCTACATAGAGATAAGGTTGATGACGGTAGAGATTTAATAGAGGTTGTCGTGATATGGGTGCACCTACTGGGGGGTTCTACAGGGAGTTGAGGCATTGGAATGCGTAAAGATGTGTAGAGATGGGAAGCTGCTGTAAAGTTGATAATAAAACAGTGTGTGTGTATCTGTGTGTACGCGAGTGTGTGTCTGTCTGTGTGTGTGTGTGTGTGGTCTGTGTGAGTTTATGTGCGTGTCTGTTTGTTTTGTGAGTGTATGTGTGTTGTCCACTGTTTCCGCTGAAAGCCTGTTGAGCCGAATCGTGGTTCGATGGCGTTGTCCTTCACCTACATAAAGTTGCAACCATACATTATATCCCATTGTTGTTCCCCCTTTTACTTGGGAATTCTATACTTGCTATTCATTGATGATAATAATGCAGTAATGATGGCAATAACGATGGTAACAAGGATGATAATAATGATGGTAAGAGTGATGGTAACAAGATAGTAATAAGGATGGTAATAATGATGGTAAAAATGATGGTAACAAGGATGTAAATAATGATGGTAATAAGGATGGTAATAATGATGGTAATAATGATGGTAACAAGGATGTAAATAATGATGGTAATAAGGATGATAATAATGCTGGTAATAGTGATGGTAACAAGGATGTAAATAATGATGGTAATAAGGATGGTAATAATGATGGTAATAGGGATGGTAATAATGATGGTAACAAGGATGGTAATAATGATGGTAATAGTGATGGTAAACAGGATGGTAATTTTGATGGTAATAAGGATGGTAATAATGATGGTAATAATGATGGTAATTTTGGGGCATGTTAAAAGACACAACAGCCTACTAAAAGTAATATTGGAAGGAAAAATACAAGGTGAAAGAGGCAGAGGCAGACCAAGACTAACATGGACGAGTAGCATCAAAAGATGGACAAGTCAATCCATGACAGCCTGCACGATCAAAGCAAGAAACAGAGTAGAATGGCGACCCATGGTAGCCAACCTTCGTTGCGGAGAAGGCACTCGATGATGATGATGATGATGAATGATGGTAACAAGGATAGTAATAAGGATGGTAATAAGGATGGTAATAATGCTGGTAATAATGATGGTAACAAGGATGTAAATAATGATGGTAATAAGGATGGTAATAATGATGGTAATAGGGATGGTAATAATGATGGTAACAAGGATGGTAATAATGATGGTAATAGTGATCGTAAACAGGATGGTAATTTTGATGGTAATACGGATGGTAATAATGATGGTAATTTGGGGCATGTTAAAAGACACAACAGCCTACTAAAAGTAATATTGGAAGAAAAATACAAGGTGAAAGAGGCAGAGGCAGACCAAGACTAACATGGACGAGTAGCATCAAAAGATGGACAAGTCAATCCATGACAGCCTGCACCATCAAAGCAAGAAACAGAATAGAATGGCGACCCATGGTAGCCAACCTTCGTTGCGGAGAAGGCACTCGATGATGATGATGATGATGAATGATGGTAACAAGGATAGTAATAAGGATGGTAATAAGGATGGTAAAAATGATGGTAACTAGGATGTAAATAATGATGGTAATAAGGATAATAATAATGATGGTAATAATGATGGTAATAGGGATGGTAATAATGATGGTAACTAGGATGGAAATAATGATGGTAATAAGGATAATAATAATGATGGTAATAATGATGGTAATAGGGATGGTAATAATGATGGTAATTAGAATGGAAATAATGATGGTAATAAGGATAATAATAATGATGGTAATAATGATGGTAATAGAGATGGTAATAATGATGGTAACAAGGATGGAAATAATTATGTTAATAATGATGATTCAAAGATGGTAATAATGATGGCAATAATGATGTTAGCAAGTATGGTAATAATGATGGTAATAATGATGGTAATAATGATGGTAGCAAGGATGGTAATAATGATTGCAATAATGATGGTAACAAGGATGGTAATAATTATGGTAATAATGATGGTACAAAGGGTGGTATTAATTATGGTAACAATGATTTAGCAAGGATGGTAAAAGTGATGGTAATAATGATGGTAATAATGATGGTAACAATGATGGTAATAGTGATGTTAACAATGATGGTAATAGTGATGGTAATAATGATGGTAATAGTGGTGGTAACAGTGATGGTAATATTGATGGCAACAATGAATGTAATAGTGATGGTAACAAGGATGGTAATAATGATGGCAATAATGATGGTAATAGTGATGGTAACAAGGATGGTAATAATGATGGTATTAAAGATGGTAATAATGATGGTAACAAGGATGGTAACAAGGATGGTAATAATGATGGTAATTATGTTTGTAATAATGATGATAATAATTATGGTAATAGTGATGGTAACAATGATGGTAATAGTGATGGTAATAATGATGGTAATAGTGGTGGTAACAGTGATGGTAATAGTGATTGCAAAAATGATGGTAATAGTGATGGTAACAATGATGGTCATAATCATGGTAATAATGATGGTAATAATGATGGTAATAATGATGGTACAAAGGGTGGTAATAATTATGGTAACAATGATTTTAGCAAGGATGGTAAAAGTGATGGTAATAATGATGGTAATAATGATAGTAACAATGATGGTAATAGTGATGTTAACAATGATGGTAATAGTGATGGTAATAATGATGGTAATAGTGGTGGTAACAGTGATGGTAATATTGATGGCAACAATGAATGTAATAGTGATGGTAACAAGGATGGTAATAATGATGGCAATAATGATGGTAATAGTGATGGTAACAAGGATGGTAATAATGATGGTATTAAAGATGGTAATAATGATGGTAACAAGGATGGTAACAAGGATGGTAATAATGATGGTAATTATGTTTGTAATAATGATGATAATAATTATGGTAATAGTGATGGTAACAATGATGGTAATAGTGATGGTAATAATGATGGTAATAGTGGTGGTAACAGTGATGGTAATAGTGATTGCAAAAATGATGGTAATAGTGATGGTAACAATGATGGTCATAATCATGGTAATAATGATGGTAATAATGATGGTAACAAGGATGGTAACAAGGATGGTAACAAGGATGGAAATAATGGTGGTAATAATGATGGTAATAATGATGGTAATAGTGATGGTATCAATGATGGCAAAATTGATGTTAATAAGGATGGTAATAATGATTGTAATAATGATTGTAATAATGATGGTAACAAGGATGGTAACAAGGGTGGTAATAATGGTGGTAATAATGATGGTAATAATGATGGTAATAGTGATGGTATCAATGATGGCAAAATTGATGTTAATAAGGATGGTAATAATGATGACAATAATGTTGGTAACAAGGATGGTAATAATGATGGTAATAGTCATGGTAACAAAAATTGTAATAATGAAGATAATTCTGATGGTAATAATGATGGTACAAGGACGGTAACATAGATGGTAATAATGATGGTACAAGGATGGTAATAATGATGGTAATAATTATGGTACAAGGACGGTAACAAAGATGGTAATAATGATGGTACAAGGATGATAATAATGATGGTAAAAGTGATGGTAACAAGGATGTAATAATGATGGTAATAATTGTGGTAATACTACTGATGGTAATAATGATGGTATAAGGATGGTATTAATGATGGTGATAATGATGGTTATAATGATGGTAATAATAATGGTACAATGATGGTAATAATGATGGTAATAATGATGGCAACGATGATGTGATGATAATGAAATAATAATTATTGGAAACGTTGAAGCTCGAGTCTGTGTGTGATTGTTGTTGATTCAGTGACGTAAATCATGAATGCCTTTCATTATGACTCTTCCTTGAGCATGATGATATGGAGAACCACTCTGCAGCAGATCCGCTAATTACAGGCAGTTGTTGGAGTCATTTGGCGACCAGAACATTATCAACATCATCATGTGTCATACCGGTTGGCGTAGGCGATCATGTCCTTCCACAATCTTCTATCTACAGTGCATCGTATTAGTTCTGTTGTTGACGGCTTTCTATGCCATGACACCAAGCTATCCAGTATTTTCTCTCTTTGTCGTCTGCGATCTCTCTTTCCTTTTTTTTTTTCCAGTTGTAACCAAGTATTCCAACTTTCCTCTTCTCATGATGTGCTCGAAAAATGTTGATTGTTTCTTTCTTATGTTTTTTAGGAGCTGCCTTTTGTGTTGGCCTCTTTGAGAACTTCCTCATTGGTCTTTTTAGCTGTCCATAGAACTTTCAACATTCTTCTGAGAAATCCCATCTCTGTGGCCTCTAATCGTTTTTCATTTGTTTGTCTACTGTCCATGATTCGCTTCCATAGGTCAGAAGTGGTTCTATATAGCACCGATGAACTCTCTTTCTCATTTCTCTTGACGTTGATTTGTTGCATAAGATATTTTTCATTTTCTGAAATGTTATTTTGGCCTGAACTATATTGCTTGTTATTTCTGTGGTGCATCTCCCATCTGATGTTATTTATGTGAACATTATATCTACATTAAAAGCTGGATGCCGTTGTTAGAACCATCATCACTGCACACCGAACGAACCCCTAGGTGCTCCGATACCTTTTCAAGAAAATCCGAGGAGATTCCTGGCCCACGTGCACGAACTCCGTAGCACGTCCTTATCAACTCTACTGCAAGAATTGATAATTTATATATCCGTCCATGTAGAAGACGGATGTTTCGGGTCGACAGGCGTAGATTTCGCGGCTTGCGTACACTAAGGATTCAACGCAACAACGCCCATTTAACGGGTCTACGCTATGAAGAAAAAAATCAGATCAATAGATGCAAATACCAGGGAACGGATGTTAACTTCGGACGGTAGATATACATCAGTGGTGAGGTATACAATAACAACTTCGGATGGTAGATCTACAACAGAGGTGAGGTACCCAATAACAACTCCGGGTGGGAGATGTACACTGAGGCGAGATGCAGAATACCTCGGGCAAGACTACGTTCAAAAGATGAGGAAATAGATTCTGCAAACCACGGAGTTCAGAAAAAAACAGCAACAAGACAAAAATGAAGTCTATAATATTCTTGGAGAAACCAGATGGAAGTGGAGATGAAGAGATGGGGAAGACATGGAGATATCCTAAAAGAATGGCAAGAAACAGAACGACTTGGAAAGTGTTTGTTTATGAGATGTGATCCACAAGGAGAAGAAAGGAAGGAGATGTGTGACAAAACATGAAAGTATAGGATATAGTGGGAAAAAGATAGAAAAGGTACAAGACATTTTAATAGAAAGTTTACAACATAAATGATAAATGTATGAATATATAAATAGTTATGAAGAGACATGATCACCTAGGCCTGCATGCATGGTGTTTGACAAAAATCTCACATTTACATTAAAGCTAACAATTTATCAATGCCAGCACTTATATCACTCACTTTAAAGGAGTATCTTTAGATATCGCTCCGGGTGGACAGGACTCGTAAACCTTGACTGGCAACCCGTCTAGAAGAAGGGAAACTTCGACCACAAAACCCTCCACTACCTTGTGGACTAGATTCTAGTTAGAATCGAAGGTTATGGAAGTACACCCAGAGTAAAAATCCGGAGGAAGGGACCCTAAGGCAGTAGACAGCGTTAACCGTCTTTCTGGCATCCCTTGCACCTTCTTTCAATTCCGAACGTATGGACTTTGTCCCTCCTTCGGAAATCCTTGATACGAAATCGAGAGGGGGATAGTGAGACTGGGTAAAGCACTATCTCCATATTCCGTGCCCAGGCAGAGTAGGCAAAGTGAAATGAGGAAGAAAACACCAATGTTATAATTAGCCATGAGTGAAGCTGTTCGGCAAAAACAAAACCTCAAAAAAATACTCAATAGCCTCTACTAGACCGTCTGACAAGACGAAAAGTTCCATCCCTGCTTCAGTTTTACATTTCTTTAGCTCCATAAATACCTGCTTCTGCTCACCATTTCCTTATCTCAATAAATCTCTGCTACTTTTCTAATGAGTCGTTTTTGTCTGTTTTTTTTTTTTTTTTTTTGTTTTCTCGTTTTCTTGAATATTCGGGATGCCAAGGAAATCTGCAATGTCTGCTTACAAATGAAGGTATCCATGTGCCTGTGAAGGTATCCGTAGACATGCACGATGACTATTTACACACATAAACGACTAACATGGCACCGCACGCTGGATGTAGCACCAACACAAGTCTAAAGATCGCTGTCACCCTCACTAGCTATTGATGGCTATTAGAACGAACCTAATTTTGAAATTAATGGACGCAGTGAGGAGAAAATGTGTTTCACAACAAAATCAACATCGACAATGACAATAATTGATGACGCAATTGTAAAGAGCGCAAGTTCATCCAATCGTAAACAAAATATGCAGGAAATTTGATGAGAGAAAATGACGCAATCTGGAAGATCGAGGTAATTATCTGAAAAACTCGTACAAGTGTGTGGAATCTGCTTCAAACGAGGCAGTATCGGGGGCTGTTTACCCCTGGCGTGTCTGGTCTAATTGGCAGCAATTATGGATGGTCTTCCATTGAGACGTTCATTTTTTTCCCCTCCATGAGCAGTGGATTCCAAAAGAGTTGTCTAAGGAGTATTTGAAGCCATGTTTACACTGGTTGTCCGTGTGCCTCTTGTTTTACAATTGCTAGTTGCCCGTATATATGATTCAATTTGTAAAATATTCCGTTGCATACTTGGTTCAATTTGTCATATATATATATATATATATATATATATATATATATATATATTCTGCGTGTATGGCACGCGTTTACTCGTATATGCGTAATAAAAGACTTAAACATTTTCAAAAGAACTGGCTTCAAAAGAACCACTCTACAGAGGAAATTATATTATTATATATATATGTATATATATATATATATATATATATATAATACTATACCTGAAGTGGTAGCGCCCAGGTTGAAGAGCACAGATATAGAGTGAGAATGGTTTGGCAGCTAATTAACAGCAGAAATGAGAAATAACTGTCGAGACAAAAAATGTTGTGGAGAGACATGACCATCAACTCCAACAACCATATTTTTTATGAAATGTAAATGCGTGACATAAAGTCAAAAATATCAATATATGTGTGCACTACTTTCTGTGAAATATAAATCCGTATGTGTATTACTCAATTTATCTTACATATTCTATAAGACACAACTTCTTACTTACGTCATGATCCTCTCTTAACAAACATAAATTGTGTAAAATATCATTCTTACCCGTTACGTCAGAGATTTCCGTAATTTATTAAAATCCTCATGTTGTCATTGTAATCCTTACAAAACGGCATGCTCCCTATACCACCGTTACTTTATTACGTTAAGTACACCCAATCTCTTGTTCACGTTAATTCTATATTTTTCTCTCTAATACTCTAGTTTTTCTATTACAGCATTAGTTATTACCTGCAATTCTTTCCTTTAAAACCCTCTAAATACGAGTACATCAGAATTAAGAAACCCATTATTATATAACTAATATTTAAAGAATCTTATCCCGTGTTCTCTCCCTTGCATATGTGTCATACGTCATCCTGTACTCCATTTATTTATCAGACATCCCGTCGATCTTATAAACCGTCTCAAAACTGACGCCATTGTATTTCCAATATCAATTTTACATTAGACTCTAATATTTACATAGAAACTAAGTATCCGCAGCTTTGAGGCACAGTCAGTTGAGAGTTCTGCTCCAATGTGTACCAGACACACTCCAGCCTGGTTATCAAACTAATTGAATGCCGACGGTGCACACAAGAAAACAAGCCAGTGGTTTAATTTCCCAATGGATTTTTATTTCAAATAAACCAACTATTTAAATACAAATGCGAGTTCTTGAGTGTTATTTTGAAACGCTGAGGAAATGTTGACGGAATACGTTTTTTCTATTTAAAATGAAATTACTAATTTCTTCTTCCTCTTTTCTTCCTCGTGTGTATTTCAGCGTCGAGGGGAGATATAATCTGTGGTCTTTTGCTCTTCGTTAGGCCTCTGCTCCGGTTATGTGTCCTAGTGTTTCTATTCCATCAATTCATCTTTTGCTCTTCTGTTGGCCTCTGCTGCTGTTATGTTTCCTAGTGTTTCTAGCATTCCATCAATTCATCTTTTGCTCTTCTGTTGGCCTCTGCTGCTGTTATGTTTCCTAGTGTTTCTAGCATTCCATCAATTCTTTTGCTCTTCTGTTGGCCTCTACTGCTGTTATGTGTCCTAGTGTTTCTAGTATTCCATCAATTCATCTTTTGCTCTTCGTTAAGCCTCTGCTCCTGTTATGTGTCCTAGTGTTTCTAGTATTCAATCAATTCATCTTTTGCTCTTCTGTTGGCCTCTGCTGCTATGTGTCCTAGTGTTTCTATTCCATCAATTCATCTTTTGCTCTTCTGTTGGCCTCTACTGCTATGTTTCCTAGTGTTTCTAGTATTCAATCAATTCATCTTTTGCTCTTCTGTTGGTCTCTGCTGCTATTATGTTTCCTAGTGTTTCTAGTATTCAATCAATTCATCTTTTGCTCTTCTGTTGGCCTCTGCTGCTATTATGTTTCCTAGTGTTTCCAATATTCCATCAATCCATCGTTTTCGTGGTCGATTCTAGAATCTGGTTTTCTCTTCATCATCTTTGGTTCTTTTTGATTCTTTGGTTATGGAAGGCCCCGATATCACTGTAAACGAATTAAAATCCATAATTGCTCAACCGCCCGTGCCAGTGGAATGATCCGAATTACTATCTCATCTTCCAAACAAAGAAAGGTAGCTGTAGTCCCCATCATAGTCTCAGCACACAGCAAATGACATAAGGCGTGTCTCTTCTTCTTCATCATCGAGTGCCGTCTCCGCTTCGAAATGTTGGCTTCCATGGAGCGCCATTCCACTCTGTCTCTTGCTTTGATGGTGCAGATTGTCATAGGTTGACTTGTCCATCTTTTGATGTTACTCGTCCATGTTAGTCTTGGTCTGCCTCTGCCTCCTTTATCTTGTATTTTCCCTTCCAATTTTACTTTTATTATGCTGTTGGCGGTTTTCTCTTAGCGTTTATTAAAATATCATTGTGTTGTTTTCATCGTTATGTATTATCACGTGGTCAAACATTTTATCTGTTGTTTCTTTATGTATTGTATGACGATAATTATTCCTAGCTTTGATTTTTATCAGTTCTTCCTTTCTGATATTATCTGTCAAATTGATTTTTTCTTGTCATTCGTCTAACACATTTAATTTCGATAGTGGCTATTTTTCCTATCGTTTTTAAGTCTAGAAACCACTAATTTATTGAAAGAAGTCAAATATAAACGTAGAAAAATGTTGAATTGGTGTGGGTTTATTTGATAGAGAGACCGCTTTCTTGATTAAACGGTCTGAAATAGAAATGTTGTGAAAGATGCTTTATCACATTGTTGTGAAAGTATTGATGTCATGGTAATGTTGTGAAAGATACTTTATTATAATGTTGTGAAATTACTGATGTCATGGTAATGTTGTGAAAGATACTTTATTATAATGTTGTGAAAGATGCTTTATCATATTGTTGTGAAAGTATTGATGTCATGGTAATGATGTGAAAGATAGTTTATCATAATGTTGTGAAGGTACTGATGTCATGGTAATGTTGTGAAAGATGCTCTATCGTAATGTTGTGAAAATACTACTGCCATGGTAATGTTGTGAAAGATACTTTATTATAATATTGTGAAAGTACTGATGTCATGGTAATGTTGTGAAATATATGTTATTATAATGTTGTGAGAGTACTGATGTCATGGTAATGTTGTGAAATATACGTTATTATAATGTTGTGAAAGTACTGATGACATAGTAATGTTGTGAAAGATACTTTATTATAATGGTGTGAGGGTTCTGATGTCATGGTAATGTTGTGAAAGACACTTTATCATAATGTGAAAGTACTGAGGTCATGGTAATGTTGTGAAAGATAGTTTATTATAATGTTGTGAAGGTACTGATGTCATGGTAATGTTGTGAAAGATACTGTATTATAATGTTGTGAAGGTACTGATGTCATGGTAATGTTGTGAAAGATACTATATTATAATGTTGTGAAAGTACTGAAGTCAGGGTAAGGCTCTCAAAGATGCTTTATTATAATGTTGTGAAAGTACTGATGTCATGGTAATGTTGTGAAAGATACTTTATTATAATGTTGTGAAAGTACTGATGTCATGGTAATGTTCTGAAAGATACTTTATTATAATGTTGTGAAAGTACTGATGTCATGGTAATGTTGTGAAAAATACTTTATTATAATGTTGTGAAAGTACTGATGTCATGGTAATGTTGTGAAAGATACTTTATTATAATGTTGTGTGTGGAAGGACTGATGTCATGGTAATGTTGTGAAATATACTTTATTTTTTATGTTGTGAAAGTACTGATGTCATGGTAATGTTGTGAAAGATCATCATCATCATGTGCCCTACCGGTTGGCGTAGGTGATCAAGTCCCTCCACAATCTTCTATCTACAGTGCATCGTATCAGTTCTGTTGTTGACTGTTTTCCATGCCATGACACCAAGCTATCCAGTATTTTCTCTCTTTGTCGCCCGCGATCTCTCTTTCCTTTTATTTTGCCAGTTGTAACCAAGTATTCCAACTTTCCTCTTCTCATGATGTGCCCGAAAAATGTTGATTGCTTCTTTCTTATTTTTTTAAGAGCTCCCTTTTTGTGTTGGCCTCTTTGAGAACTTCCTCATTTGTCTTTTTAGCTGTCCAGAGAACTTTCAACATTCTTCTGAGAAATCCCATCTCTGTGGCCTCTAATCGTCTTTTCATTTGTTTGTCTATTGTCCATGATTCGCTTCCATAGGTCAGAATTGGTTCTATATAGCACCGATGAAATTTCTTTCTCATTTTTATTGACATAGATTTGTTGCATAAGATATTTTTCATTTTCTGAAATGATATTTTGGCCTGAGCTATTATGCTTTTTATTTCTGTGGTTCATCTCCCATCTGATGTTATTATTGTGCCCAAGTATTTGAAACGTTGTACTTGTTTCAGATTTGTCTCGTTTATTTTTATGCTGCATGATGGTGGTGATTGTTTCTTCGATATGACCATTACTTCTGTTTTCTTACTATTCAGACTGAGACCATTCTTGTTGCTTTCTTTTACGATTATGTCTATCATTTCTTGTAGCTCATTCTCTATCTCTGCTATTAAGACTGTGTCATCCGCATATCGCAAATTTTTTATGTTGTGACCGTTGACTTCAATTCCTTTTTTGTCTACTATTGATCTCATAATATGTTCGCTGTAAAGTGAAAACAAATCCAGCGACAGAACACAGCCTTGTCTGACTCCCTGCTTTATATATTGGAATTGTCCTGTTTGGTTGTTAATTCGTATAGCTGCTGTTTGTTGCCAGTACATGTTTTTTATGATTCGCAGATCCTTGCCATCAATGTTTAATTTCTCCAGCATATTGATTATTTCCACATGCTTTACTTTGTCAAATGCTTTCGTGTAGTCTATAAAGCACATATATAGATCTTTCTTTACCTTTATAGATCTTTCTATCAATGTTCTTAAGATGTATATTGCATTATTGGTGCCCTTTCCTTCCACAAATCCACATTGTTTCTCACTTATTTCTGGTTTTATTTTTGTGAAAGATACTTTATCATAATGTTGTGAAGGTACTGATGTCACGGTAGTGTTGTGAAAGTACTGATGTAATGATAATGTTGTGGAAGGATTGATGTGATGGTAATGTTGTGGAAGTAATGATATAATGGTAATGTTGTGAAAATACTGATATGATGGTAATGTTGTGAAAGTATTGATGTTATATAATGCTGTCAAGGTACTGATATAATGGTAATGTTGTGAAAGTACTGATGTGATGATCATGTTGTGAAAGTACTGATGTAATGGTAATGTTGTGAAAGTACTGATATAATGGTAATGTTGTGATGGTACTGATGTGATGATTATGTTGTGAAGGTACTGATGTGATGATCATGTTGTGAAGGTACTGATGTGATGATCATGTTGTCAAGGTACTGATGTGATGATTATGTTGTGATGGTACTGATGTGATGATTATGTTGTGAAGGTACTGATATAATGGTAATGTTGTGAAGGTACTGATGTGATGGTAATTTATTAGAAAGATTGATGTGAAGAACCTATTATGTGGTGACCGTTTTGCGGAGTTCCTATTGAGGCAATGATGCTACGTGATTATTTCTAAGGGAAATGTGAAGAGAACTGTTGTGAATAGAACATATTGTATATAGAGTGTTGTGAATAGAACATATTGTATATAGTCTGTTGTGAATAGAACATATTGTATATAGAGTGTTGTGAATAGAACATATTGTATATAGAGTGTTGTGAATAGAACATATTGTATATAGACTGCTGTGAATAGAACATATTGTATATAGACTGTTGTGAATAGAACATATTGTATATAGACTGTTGTGAATAGAACATATTGTATATAGACTGTTGTGAATAGAACAGATTGTATTTAGAGTGTTGTGAATAGAACATATTGTATATAGACTGTTGCAAATAGAACATATTGTATATAGAGTGTTGTGAATAGAACATATTGTATATAGACTGTTGCAAATAGAACATATTGTATATAGACTGTTGTGAATAGAACATATTGTATATAGAGTGTTGTAAAAAGAAAATTGTGAAGGGAATGTTGTGAAAAGACTAACGATATGGACAAATTGATGGAAATGGACACGGATGTATGGAGATTGTTGTGAGGAGACTGTTGTGAGGGAACTGTTGTGAGGGAACTGTTGTGAGGGAACTGTTGTATGCCGTGTTAATGACAACGTACAAGAACCAAATGAAAGAAAAGCTTGTTTTATTTGATTAGATGGTGGGTACGAGACGAGGACTTGTGGAGGGTGAGAAATTGTGATAACATGAGTGCACGCGATGAGGCTATCATGTAAACTCTGAGATAGATTAGATTATATATACACACATATTATATATATATATACATACAGTATTTCTTGCCTTTTTCTACTTCAGAAAATATAAACACGTTTCTGTGTATAGAATCATCATGTTTATTGTGTTCAGACGACAGCCATTTGTACTTCAATATCTTTTTTTTCTCTCTCATATGATTCATCTTACTTTCTTTGCTTCCTCTTGTACCTGTTCGGGTGTCGAAGGAGATAACAAAGTTCTTGTTTTCGTCCTTTTGGAGGCTTCACTCATTGCCATTTGATGTTGTTTTAGCGCATCTTAGATGTTGTCTGTCCATCTTATTCTGTGTCTGTCTCTTGCTTTTCTCTCTTCTTTTCTTTCAATATATGCATTGTATGGTAAGGAATCACGCGGTATTTTTTCTAGACGGGGAAAAAATTGTATATATTGTTTCTGTATGTAACTTATATTGGTTCAGTCTCCACTCTTTATTTCATAATATCATTTCTGAAATTGTCTTTGTTTTATTACACAGCAAAACAGCAACACAATTCTTCTACTACAGTTCTAACAGATACGGATATCCGGGTTATTTTAAAATAATGTAATACAATGTTAATTATGGCTTTTTCATTATGTGCTTTCAATGGGTGCCGTCTCCACAACGAAGGTTGGCTACCATGGAGCGCCATTCATTCATTGGGTGCCGTCTCGACATCGAAGGTTGGCTACAATGGAGCGTCATTCATTCATTGGGTGCAGTCTTCACCTCCAAGGTTAGCGATCATGGAACGCCATTCATTTATTGGATGCCGTCTTCACCTCCAAGGTTGGCTACCATGGAACGCCATTCATTCATTGGATGCCGTCTTCACCTCGAAGGTTAGCTACCATGGAGCGTCATTCATTCATTGGGTGCAGTCTTCACCTCCAAGGTTAGCTACCATGGAGCGTCATTCATTCATTGGATGCCGTCTTCACCTCCAAGGTTAGCTAACATGGAGCGTCATTCATTCATTGGGTGCAGTCTTCACCTCCAAGGTTAACTATCATGGAAAGCCATTCATTCATTAGGTGCCGTCTTCACCTCCAAGGTTAGCTAACATGGAGCGTCATTCATTCATTGGGTGCAGTCTTCACCTCCAAGGTTAACTATCATGGAAAGCCATTCATTCATTGGGTGCCGTCTTCACCTCGAAGGTTAGCTACCATGGAGCGTCATTCATTCATTGGATGCCGTCTTCACCTCCAAGGTTAGCAACCATGGAGCGTCATTCATTCATTGGGTGCAGTCTTCACCTCCAAGGTTAGCTACCATGGAGCGTCATTCATTCATTGGGTGCAGTCTTCACCTCCAAGGTTAGCTACCATGGAGCGTCAATCATTCATTGGGTGCAGTCTTCACCTCCCAGGTTAGCTATCATGGAACGCCATTCATTCATTGGATGCCGTCTTCACCTCCAAGGTTGGCTACCATGGAGCGTCATTCATTCATTGGGTGCAGTCTTCACCTCCCAGGTTAGCTACCATGGAGCATCATTCATTCATTGGATGCAGTCTTCACCTCCAAGGTTAGCTACCATGGAACGCCATTCATTCATTGGATGCCGTCTTCACCTCGAAGGTTAGCTACCATGGAGCGTCATTCATTCATTGGGTGCAGTCTTCACCTCCAAGGTTAGCTACCATGGAGCGTCATTCATTCATTGGATGCCGTCTTCACCTCCAAGGTTAGCTACCATGGAGCGTCATTCATTCATTGGGTGCAGTCTTCACCTCCAAGGTTAACTATCATGGAAAGCCATTCATTCATTGGGTGCCGTCTTCACCTCGAAGGTTAGCTACCATGGAGCGTCATTCATTCATTGGGTGCAGTCTTCACCTCCAAGGTTAGCTATCATGGAACGCCATTCATTCATTGGATGCCGTCTTCACCTCCAAGGTTAGCAACCATGGAGCGTCATTCATTCATTGGGTGCAGTCTTCACCTCCAAGGTTAGCTACCATGGAGCATCATTCATTCATTGGATGCAGTCTTCACCTCCAAGGTTAGCTACCATGGAGCGTCATTCATTCATTGGGTGCAGTCTTCACCTCCAAGGTTAGCTACCATGGAGCGTCATTCATTCATTGGGTGCAGTCTTCACCTCCAAGGTTAGCTACCATGGAGCGTCAATCATTCATTGGGTGCAGTCTTCACCTCCAAGGTTAGCTACCATGGAGCGTCATTCATTCATTGGGTGCAGTCTTCACCTCCAAGGTTAGCTACCATGGAGCGTCATTCATTCATTGGGTGCAGTCTTCACCTCCAAGGTTAGCTACCATGGAGCGTCATTCATTCATTGGGTGCAGTCTTCACCTCCAAGGTTGGCTACCATGGAACGTCACTCATTTATTTCGTGCCATCATAACATTGAATATTGGCTACCATAGAACACCGTTCATTCATTTCGTGCCATCATTACATTGAATATTGGCTACCATAGAACACCGTTCATTCATTGGGTGCCGTCTTCACCTTTAAGGTTGGCTACCATTGAGCGCTATTCATTCATTTGGTGCCGTCTTCACATCGAAGGTTGGCTATCATAAAGCGACATTTTACTATGTCTCTTTTCTTAATGGGAGCCGCGATAGCTCAGTGGTTAGTGAACTGGACTACAAAGGACAAGAGGTAGGGTTCGATCACAACCGACGGCTTCCGGTTCACCCAGCCTTTAATGGGTACCGGATTTTTTATGGGAAAGTAAAGCGGCACGGGCGTAATACCGACCATATTATCCCAAAAATCATGTGACGAAGGTCTGTAAAATTGATGGTCACTGACACCATATTTCTCTATACGCCACTTGGCGTGACGGGGGTACTTTACTTACTTTCTTTTCTTGATGGTGCATGACATAATAGGTTCACCTTTTGATGCTATCAATCCACTTCAGTCTTGGTCTCGTGTACCTTTTACCTTCCCTTCCAAGATTACTTTTAGAAGGCTATTATGTCTCTTCAGATGTCCATAATATTGCTGGTGTTTTTTCGAATTGTATTAAATAGTTTTTTTTATTTCATTTTCAGCTGATTCAGAACTTCCTTGTTTGTCTTCTTTTCCTTCCACCCAATTCTCCTCATTTTCCTAAAGATCCACATTTCAAAGGCTTCAACTTCCTGCTCCGATTTCTTATTTAATGTCCATGTTTCTGCACCATACATGTATATTGAGTAAATATAGCATTTTGCTATTTATAAATTTTGTTCTAACATTATTTGCTTTGATATCACTATATCTTTCATATTGCTAAAATTGTTTTGTTTTATTTGTCATTGCTTTTCTTTTGTTTATTTCTGTATTCATTTTCCATCATTTTTTATTAAATATTTCAAATAGCTATATTCTTGAACTATTACTTGTTTCTTTCTTTTCATGCGATTTTATGATATTATTTATTTAACTTTAGTTTACTCCGCTGCAAAAAATTTGCTCTTTTTCGATTGACAGAAAAAAAAAGAATGTTTTCCCCCCAATAAAGCTATTTGAATACATTATTTACATTATATTTACCACATAGATAGATCAACGTATTTGATCTGATATCGATTTGATAATTGATACGAGATCAGATATATACATACGGAATGCAAACAGATACAAATCTGACACATTTGTCCTTGCTTTAACAATAAGGAAATAAATGTTTATTTCTGCATAATTGAAAACGTTGAAGAAGACCTCAAGGCACGTGTTTTATTAGAGCAAATATTGCTGCATCGAACCGGTCCCATAGGTGAACAGTTCCAAAGACATTATGCACATCTAAGCAAAGGTGTAGTTAACAATTGCCACCGACAGCTTTGGATCAATGGGAGAAACCTACACACACACGCTTCTTTGTTATTCAAATATTATTTACATTATTATGATTATATTACTGAACATATTTTTATTTAATATGAGTGTATGAGGGATGTTCATTGTGCATCATCCTGTAATGTCATTTTACTGTATTCTGATGTGTTTGTACGTTAGTTATTTTTTGTTCATGTTTTTGCGATATTTGTTTTGTTTATTTCAAGTAGGACAAATGCTCAACTCTCTAGTTAAGTGGGCGTAACCTGTGGTAGGTTCAAATGTTAAGTAGTATTCGACAGATAGATGTGGATTGAGAGAAAACAAGAGAGAGACAGAGGGGGGGGGGGGGTGTCTTTATAGGTCTGTGTTTGTGTGTGTTTATATGTTATATACATACATATGTGTTTATCTATATGTATATATGTGTGTTTGTGAGTATGTAAATCCATTCCTCACACATGTTGAACACTCAACTGAGGAATAGACAATCAGCAAAAAGTTATCGGATCCTCTCTGTTCTGTGTCATCTGTTCCATACATCTACAGGTGTCATTCATCGTTGTGGTCACTGTTCCATACATCTACAGGTGTCATTCATCGTTGTGGTCACTGTTCCATACATCTACAGGTGTCATTCATCGTTGTGGTCTCTGTTCCGTACATCTACAGGTGTCATTCATCGTTGTGGTCTCTGTTCCATACATCTACAGGTGTCATTCATCGTTGTGGTCACTGTTCCATACATCTACAGGTGCCATTCATCGTTGTGGTCACTGTTCCATACATCTACAGGTGTCATTCATCGTTGTGGTCACTGTTCCATACATCTACAGGTGTCATTCATCGTTGTGATCACTGTTCCATACATCTACATGTGTCATTCATCGTTGTGGTCACTGTTCCATACATCTACAGGTGTCATTCATCGTTGTGGTCACTGTTCCATACATCTACAGGTGTCATTCATCGTTGTGGTCACTGTTCCATACATCTACAGGTGTCATTCATCGTTGTGGTCACTGTTCCATACATCTACAGGTGTCATTCATCGTTGTGGTCACTGTTCCATACATCTACAGGTGTCATTCATCGTTGTGGTCTCTGTTCCGTACATCTACAGGTGTCATTCATCGTTGTGGTCTCTGTTCCATACATCTACAGGTGTCATTCATCGTTGTGGTCACTGTTCCATACATCTACAGGTGTCATTCATCGTTGTGGTCACTGTTCCATACATCTACAGGTGTCATTCATCGTTGTGGTCACTGTTCCATACATCTACAGGTGTCATTCATCGTTGTGATCACTGTTCCATACATCTACATGTGTCATTCATCGTTGTGGTCACTGTTCCATACATCTACAGGTGTCATTCATCGTTGTGGTCACTGTTCCATACATCTACAGGTGTCATTCATCGTTGTGATCACTGTTCCATACATCTACATGTGTCATTCATCGTTGTGGTCACTGTTCCATACATCTACAGGTGTCATTCATCGTTGTGGTCACTGTTCCATACATCTACAGGTGTCATTCATCGTTGTGGTCTCTGTTCCGTACATCTACAGGTGTCATTCATCGTTGTGGTCTCTGTTCCATACATCTACAGGTGTCATTCATCGTTGTGGTCTCTGTTCCATACATCTACAGGTGACATTCATCGTTTTGGTCTCTGTTCCATACATCTACAGGTGACATTCATCGTTTTGGTCTCTGCTCCATACATCTACAGGTGACATTCATCGTTTTGGTCTCTGTTCCATACATCTACAGGTGTCATTCATCGTTTTGGTCTCTGTTCTATACATCTACAGGTGACATTCATCGTTTTGGTCTCTGTTCCATACATCTACAGGTGTCATTCATCGTTTTGGTCTCTGTTCCATACATCTACAGGTGTCATTCATCGTTTTGGTCTCTGTTCCATACATCTACAGGTGTCATTCATCGTTTTGGTCTCTGTTCCACACATCTACAGGTGACATTCATCGTTTTGGTCTCTGTTCCACACATCTACAGGTGTCATTCATCGTTTTGGTCTCTGTTCTATACATCTACAGGTGACATTCATCGTTTTGGTCTCTGTTCTATACATCTACAGGTGTCATTCATCGTTTTGATCTCTGTTCCATACATTTACAGGTGTCATTCATCGTTTTGGTCTCTGTTCCATACATCTACAGGTGTCATTCATCGTTTTGGTCTCTGTTCTATACATCTACAGGTGTCATTCATGGTTTTGGTCTCTGTTCTATACATCTACAGGTGACATTCATCGTTTTGGTCTCTGTTCTATACATCTACAGGTGCCATTCATCGTTTTGATCTCTGTTCCATACATTTACAGGTGTCATTCATCGTTTTGGTCTCTGTTCCATACATCTACAGGTGTCATTCATCGTTGTGGTCTCTGTTCTATACATCTACAGGTGTCGTTCATCGTTGTGGTCTCTGTTCCATACATCTACAGGTGTCGTTCATCGTTTTGGTCTCTGTTCCATACATCTACAGGTGTCATTCATCGTTTTGGTTTCTGTTCCATACATCTACAGGTGTCATTCATCGTTTTGGTCTCTGTTCCATACATCTACAGGTGTCATTCATCGTTTTGGTCTCTGTTCCATACATCTACAGGTGTCATTCATCGTTTTGGTCTCTGTTCTATACATCTACAGGTGTCATTCATCGTTTTGGTCTCTGTTCCATACATCTACAGGTGTCATTCATCGTTTTGGTCTCTGTTCCATACATCTACAGGTGTCATTCATCGTTTTGGTCTCTCTTCCATACATCTACAGGTGTCATTCATCGTTTTGGTCTCTGTTCCATACATCTACAGGTGTCATTCATCGTTTTGGTCTCTGTTCCATACATCTACAGGTGTCATTCATCGTTTTGGTCTCTGTTCCATACATCTACAGGTGTCATTCATCGTTTTGGTCTCTGTTCCATACATCTACAGGTGTCATTCATCGTTTTGGTCTCTGTTCCATACATCTACAGGTGTCATTCATCGTTTTGGTCTCTGTTCCATACATCTACAGGTGTCATTCATCGTTTTGGTCTCTGTTCCATACATCTACAGGTGTCATTCATCGTTTTGGTCTCTGTTCCATACATCTACAGGTGTCATTCATCGTTTTGGTCTCTGTTCCATACATCTACAGGTGTCATTCATCGTTTTGGTCTCTGTTCCATACATCTACAGGTGTCATTCAACGTTTTGGTCTCTGTTCCATACATCTACAGGTGTCATTCATCGTTTTGGTCTCTGTTCCATACATCTACAGGTGACATTCATCGTTTTGGTCTCTGTTCCATACATCTACAGGTGTCATTCATCGTTTTGGTCTCTGTTCCATACATCTACAGGTGTCATTCATCGTTTTGGTCTCTGTTCCATACATCTACAGGTGTCATTCATCGTTTTGGTCTCTGTTCCATACATCTACAGGTGTCATTCATCGTTTTGGTCTCTGTTC
Organism: Megaustenia siamemsis; assembly: GCA_032433765.1. Lineage (NCBI taxonomy): Eukaryota > Metazoa > Mollusca > Gastropoda > Stylommatophora > Ariophantidae > Megaustenia > Megaustenia siamemsis. The sequence goes on along the minus strand of JAVIAB010000059.1, from coordinate 9,337,963 downwards.
CATACATCTACAGGTGTCATTCATCGTTTTGGTCTCTGTTCCATACATCTACAGGTGTCATTCATCGTTTTGGTCTCTGTTCCATACATCTACAGGTGTCATTCATCGTTTTGGTCTCTGTTCCATACATCTACAGGTGTCATTCATCGTTTTGGTCTCTGTTCCATACATCTACAGGTGACATTCATCGTTTTGGTCTCTGTTCCATACATCTACAGGTGTCATTCATCGTTTTGGTCTCTGTTCCATACATCTACAGGTGTCATTCATCGTTTTGGTCTCTGTTCCATCAGGTTTTATCTCCATGCTTCCATCAATTCTTCTCCTACGTCACATACCCCGTGGGTACAATGTGGGAGTTTGTCTTGTATTGCTTGTGGTAGGCCACACCGTAATGCACAATAAAGACAAGTGGAACAATATTAAAACAGGTCATCATCAAGTACTGGGCCTACTGGCGTAGGTGATCATGTCTTTTCACAACTTTCGATCGGCAGCTATTTATCATTTCTGTTGTTGACCTTCTGCCAAGCCATTCTCTTAAGTTGTATGTTATTTTTTCTCTTTGCTTCCCTGTATCTCTTCGTCCCTCAATTTTTCCAGTTGTTACAATATATTCCAGTTGTTCTCTTCTCATTACATGGCCAAAAAATGATGATTCTTTCTTCCTAATATTGGAAATTAGCTCTCTTTTTGCTTTGACCTCTCTCAGAACATTTTCATTACTCTTCTTAGCTGTCCATGGTTTTCTCAACATTCTTCTGTAAAACAACATTTCTACAGATTCCAGTGATTTTCTTGTCCGTTGACCTATTGTCCATGATTCGCATCCATATGTTAAGTCTGGCTCTATGTGACATTTAAGAACTCTTTTTCTTATTTCTATTGTCAAAAATGGATTGCATAATAACCTTCCTCATGTTTTGGAAAGCCACTTTTGCCTGAGCCATTCTGCATCTCACCTCTTTTGTACATCTTCTGTCTGAGGTTAACAAAGTTCCCAAATATTTAAATTCATTTACTTGTTTTAATATTGTTCCACTAGTCTTTATTTTGCACTGAGGTGATGTCTTTTTCTTTGTTGTTACCATTACCTCTGTCTTTTTGCTATTAAGGCTGACTCCTTTATTTTTGCTTTCTTTCACTATAATGTCCAACATTTCTTGTAACTCATTTTCACTCTTATCGATTAAGACTGGATCATCAGCATACCTTAGATTATTTATATATGACCTCCAATTGTTATTCCAGGCATATCCCTTATGGATCTTAAAATAATCTCACTATAAATATTAAACAATCTGGTGACAGCAAACAACCTTGTCCAACACCCTGTTTTATTAGTTGAAACATTCCCAATTGGTTTCCACTTCTTATGGCCGCTGTTTGTTGCCAGTATATGTTCTTTATTATTCTTGGAACTTTGCTGTCTACGTTTATGCTTTCTAAAATTTTGATTATTTCTTGCTGTTTTACTTTGTCAAATGCCTTGATGTAATCTATGAAACATAGGTATAGATCTGTTTTCACCTATATGGCTCTTTCTACTAAAGATCTTATGATATAAAAGGCATCGCTTGTTCCTTTATCTCTAACAAAACCACACTGTTCATCGCTAATTTCTGGACTGATTTTTTTTCGCACTCTTCGCATGATTATTCTTAGTAATATCTTAGTCATATATCTCATAAGGCTTATTGTGCGATGATCATCGCATTCAATCGCACCCGATTTCTTTGGTAGGGCTATGAATATTGATTTGAGCATGTCGTCTGCTATATATCCGCTGTTGTAGATATCATTCAATATTTTTGTTATTATTTCTATTCCAAAATCACCCATGGCTTCAATCTCTTCTTTAAAACAGGTAAATGAATTTAAATAGCTGGGAACAATGTTAACATTAGATGGTAGATGTACAACAGAGGTGAGATGCAGAATGGCTCAGACAAAAGCAGCTTTCAAAAAAAAAAAAGTGGAAGATACTGTGCAATCCATTTTTGACAATAGAAACAAGGAAAACAGTTCTTAAATGTTACGTAGAGCCAGTCTTAACATATGGGTGTGAATCATAGACAATAGGAAAACAGACAAGATAAGCACTGTTGGCTGGAGAGCTGTAGAATTATTGTTTTATAGAAGAATGTTGAGAATACCAAGGTTATGGTTATGGTTGTGGTGATAGAATGCCCCGGTATCACTGAACACGAATTAAAATCCATAATTACTCAACCAAGGACAGCTAGGAAGAGTAATGAAAAGGTTCTGAAAGAGGCCAAATCAAAAGAGAGCTAATTTTCTAATATTAGTAAGGAAAAAAAAAATTGTTTGGCCATACAATGAGAAGGGAACAGCTGGAATATATTGTGACAACTCGGAAAGTTGAGGGAAGAAGAGACTGAGGGACACAAAGAGAAAAGATACCAGACAGTTTAAGAGAATGGCTTGGCAGAAAGTCAATAACAGAAATGATAAATAACAGTCGAGATCGAAAGTTATGGAGAGACATGATTATTAACGCCAGCAGGTCTGGTACTTGACAATAATGATGACGCTTATAACGCTGTATTCTTGTATGCGTTTACATCAAACAAGATCTTTTTTTGACGTCATCATTTCGTTCACAAGTTGATCATTTCCGCACATTTTTTTTTTTGCAATCTTTGTGGTCATCATTTGTGACGTCATACTGGCATTCTACTCTTAAAATAGTCTGCCTGTTGCTGATCTCATTACAGTAATTACTTGAACTTCGCACTGTCTGTCACTCGTAATGTGATCCACGGTCATACAGAGGGTTTCTCTCTGTCCCCCTCTCTCTTCTTTCCTCTTTATTTGCCTTTCATCATTGAAGGAATTCCTGTATATGGTGGATAGGCGGCGGGAACAATTGAAGGCTATGTATGAAAAGTGTTCCTTGTTGCAGTTTCCTCATATTCCAAGTCCGGCTTCTTGTAGGAGCTACTGAGTTAAGTGCTCTGTGCACACCGTGAGCTGTGTGTCTCATCCATTTTGATCATGTTTCGATATTCCAATTGTTTACGATGAATGATGATATCGTATGACAGGGAACAGTTGGCTGTGTTCACTTTCTGAGCGGTTTCGCCTTACGTCTTTGGGCGTGTGCTGCTGCGATGTGGACTACAGTTACCTTTCTTTGTTTGGGAGATGAGATATTCGGATGATTACGCTGGCACGGGCGGTTGAGCAATTATGGATTTTAATTCGTTTGCAGTGATACCGGGGCCTTCCATAACCAAATAACCAAATTGATGGAAGATATAATTTGCGGTTTTTTGCTCTTCTGTTTTGTCTCTGCTGAAGTTATGTTTCACTTCCTCCTATACCTCTTCGGTTGTCGAGTGAGAAGTAAAGTTCTAGTTCTTGCCAGTCTGGCAGCCTTAAACATTGTCAACTGATGCTGATGTAACGTTATTTTCTATAGCCAGTCTATCTTATTCTGGGTTTACCATTGGCCCTTCTTCCATCTCCTTGTATAATACGTCCTTTCAATGGGACAGAATCTCTTGGCATTCTTTTCAGATAAGCAAACCGAGACTGGTTGGTAATTCCGGCTGCACCAGTTGGGAATTTTATATTTGATTTTATATTTGATGGTATATTTGGTTTATCTCTGTGGCAACCCCCGCCCCCCGCCCCCTCTCTTGTCTCAGATGCAAGGCCTGGCTTGAAACGTTAAATACTAATCGACTGAAAAAATATGAGTACCTCCGAAGTCGGAGTTATCTCTGCCTGTGCGGCGAGGGACACCTGTGCCCACGGCTGCCATGGGAAAAAGGATTGTCACGCAAATTTCTCTTCATAGACTATAGTGACTTTGCCAGATGTGAAAGATGACGAACGAAAAAATAATTTATAATTGAGCAAACAATTTGATTTCTTGTATCTGTATCCATACACCGGATCAATACATTTCAAGCAAATCAAATTGTTTACCAAAACAATAAAAAATAACAAGAAAATAACATGATAACGAATGTTGTGTTGTCTGACAATCAAGACATAAAAATACCTCCACAATAGCTACATCAGGCTGGACACGAACAAGCTCTCGACAACTTTTGGAGTGTAACTGACTGTGAATAAACAAGAAGACAATTTTGAAGAAATAGAACCCAGACAGAAAGGGAAAGAGAGATGAAGTGAGACAGACATGGAGAAAGAAAAGAAATTTAGAATGAAATGTTAAGAGATGTTAAGCTAGAAAGAGCAGTAAATATGGAGAAAGGATTTTTTTTTCCATTTAATGTAGTTTTTATAATGTTATTACATTATTGTACAACCGAAGCCGTTGAGTTCACATTTTTCTGTAGCTAATGTCACGTTTTCACTCTCGTGGTTTAAGAAATAGTTTCATTGTAGCACATTGAGAGTTTCCGGTTGTGTTCTCTCTGTAACGGCTCTTTTCTTTCTTAAATGAGTCCTCAATAAGGCTGACGACGGCTTCCAGGTTCACCCAGCCTAATTGGGATACAGTTTTTTTTCAGGGAAAGTAAAGCGGTAGGGCGTAATACTGACCACATTACTCTGTTAAATAATGCACTGGAGGTCTATAAAAAATTATAGACACTTAACACCATACTCTCTATACACCATGTGGCGTGACGGGGCTCATTACGTACTTTCTTTGTGGCCTATTTCAAATTGACTGATTTCGTGACCACATTTTGATTTATTTAAACTTTAAACAAAATATGCCCCAAGATACATCTCTGTTCTGCTTCAATCCTCCACAGACGTCCTTAGCTTTGGTTGCAGTGTCATCTCGGTAGGACGTATTAATTCATATAAATGCATGTCTGCGTGGAGTCCGTACGAGTTTACTCTTAGATTTGACAGCAGCATTAGCTCAGTGGAACAGACACTATTGCTATCAATTCAGACTCTATTTTTGAATGAACAGCAAATTTGTGAGACATATTTTTTATTCTATATCAACTTTCTTTACAATTCTATGCTCTAAATATCGCCAATAGTCTGGCAAGAGCCCACAAGTAGCCTTTGATTGACTGCATAGTAGCAATGTCACAACTACATGACAAAGTAAAACTTGTCTTACCCTCTCCTTCATTAATTCATAAACATCAGATACTGCTAAATTAATGCTATTTTTTTCATGATAATTTAACTCATTATTTTCACTTTCTGTTTCACATTTACCAACTTTGCAAAAAGCGTTGCATTTATTTACTTATTGTCGAAAGCAATGATGAAAAAGTTGTTTTTATTTATTTATTGTTGAAACCAGTTGCAAAACAGTTGTATTCATTTACTTATTGTCGAAATCAATTACAAAACAGCTGTATTAATCTACTCATTGTCGAAATCAATTACAAAACAGCTGTATTAATCTACTCATTGTCGAAATCAATTACAAATAGTGGTATTTATATACTTATTATCAAAATCAATTACAAAAAAATTTGTATTTATTTACTTATTTTTGAGATCAATGACAAGAAAGTGGTGTTTGCTTACTTAACGTGTCACCTGTAACGGCAGCAGAAGTAAGAAATAAATGAGCAGATGAAAGTTATGAGAAATGGAAAAGACTAAAAGAGTTTAACCTGAAGAACAATGAATGAGAGAAAATAGTAAGATCATGTGGCTCGAGGTTTAAGGCTCTTTGGTGTTATGTAAATCCAGTATTAGCATCTGGTAGTGAATCATGGACAATAAACAGTAGAAGAAGATTACAGTAGTTGAGTTCTATTGAAGAATATTGAGAATACCGTGGACAACTAAAACTTAACAAAGACACTCTAAAAGAGGCCAAAGGAATAAAGGAAAGCTTATTTCTAACAGCGGAAAGCAGTTCTATCTGTGTCCCACTCAATTAGAGGCTGATATATACTGGGATGAATGGAAGCATTTTAAAATGAAGAATTAAAGATGGACAAGATATCAGGCTGTTAATGAATTGTTTAAACGAAGTGGTCAGAACTGATAAGCAAATGTAGAGGGAGAATGTTACGGAGAGACATGATCCCCTAGGCCAGCAGATACTTATACACCACGGTAGAAGTGGTGGTTATGATTGCGATGATGGTGAAGGTAATGACGATGGTGTTGATGATGGTGATGGTGGTAATGGTGATCATAATGATGATTGTGGTGATAATAATTAAAAATAAACCTTAATATCACAAAACACGACAGTGAAAGAATCACATTTATCCTGCATATAAATTAACACAACAAGATAACTATTACAAAAAGGTAAGGTAAGGTAAAGTACGAGACTTGAACCGGCGTCTTAGCACGCGAGTTTCCACCCATATGTGCTCGGCCGCCTATCTAGAAATGTTCGGAGATTTCTGGATAGTGTCGCTTCAAGCATCGAAACTCACGATGTGAGGCAACATTCCTCACCTTCCCAGGGTAATACTCTGGTACCCATTTCTGCCAACGGCTGGGTCGACCGTGGGGGTATTTTTTTTTCCAACCACGAGTACAATTCACACTGCTCCCAGCGGGAATCGAACACGGGTTGTCCGAACGTCGGTAGTCCAGTCGGGTGGTTCTCCCAACTAGGCTACCGAGGCCCCCTATTTAAAAAAACTAAACTAATGAGCAATCACTACAACAAAACTACCACCACATTATACAACCACAACCACCAGTATCCTCAACGAACATCTATGGCTGCACCATCTGGTATTCATGAGTGAACAGAACAAAAAGAACAGCCGCACCAACTTCACAACTACGCTATTCCCACTCGACTACACCTTTTAGACCAATCGACATTATTATAAACCTTTATTTCGCAAATTAATTACTTCCGTGCAACGTGATAAACAGCTTGTCTATCGACGTAGTCCTACATCGGTTTCCCCAAATTGATGATAAAAACACGAACTCCTGATTTATTTATGGGAGATAATTGCAGGCATGCATTTCCGGCAGACCTGGGAGTGTTTACGTACAAGGAAGCTTCGATGAGATTAAAAGTAATTTTGGCGTTTATGTATTTCGGTTTTGACTCGTTCTGTCTATGCTCAATCGATTACCTGGCTATTCCGGGGAGTTACCGGAAATGAGCAATATTGAGAAATGTCGACAACAACAATCTTGGTGATCTTAAACAGGGGTCGGATATTGGGAAATGTTCTATAGCGGGAACCGGGAAGAAGTTAGGACATTTAAAGAGAAGGAATACATTGATATAGAAGGGAGACATTGAAAAAGAAGAGAAACATTAAAAGAAAAGGGAAACATTGAAGGAGAATGGAAACATTGAAGGAAAAGGGAAACATTGAAGGAAAAGGGAAACATTGAAGGAGAAGGGAAACATTGAAGGAAAAGGGAAACATTGAAGGAGAAGGGAAACATTGAAGGAAAAGGGAAACATTGAAGGAGAAGGGAAACATTGAAGGAGAAGGGAAACATTGAAGGAGAAGGGAAACATTGAAGGAGAAGGGAAACATTGAAGGAAAAGGGAAACATTGAAGGAGAAGGGAAACATTGAAAAGAGAAGAGAAATATTGAAAGAGAAGGAAACATTGAAATAAAAAAAGGAACATTGAAGGAGAAGGGCAAAATTGAAGGAGCAGAGAAAGATTTAAAGATAAGGAAAGAGTGAATAACAATGGAAACATTGAAAGAGAAGGGCAACCTTGAAAGAGAATGTAAACATTGAAAGAGAAGGGAAACAATGGAAGAGAAGGGAAACAGTGAAAGAGAAGGGACACGTAAGAATTTGAAAAGTGTGGTATGCAAAATGTGCAGAGTAAAGCATTAAAAGACTTGCATTTATATGAATGTACCCCTCAACTCTATACACTATTAAGCTTTATCGTAACGCCTCTATTATTTCAGTACCTGCAGATATGTCCCAGATTCAGTAAGACTACTATATTCTTGCATGTAGCATCGAGTCTATACTCTTGATGTACCAGAAAATCTATATCTTTGATTAAACTGTGCGTCTTGATGTTTCTGCGCTTCCATAGTACTGATGTAGGGTTGCATTTGTATAATTGATGTAGCATCTTGTCTGTCATAGATCTTGATGTATCATCTCGTCTATATTCCTGACTTAACATCTCCATTATGTTGATGCAACATCTCGTTTATATTCCTGACTTAACATCTCAACTATGTTGATATATCATCTTTTCAACAATCTTGATGCAACATCTCGTTTATATTCCTGACTTAACATCTCAACTATGTTGATATATCATCTTTTCAACAATCTTGTTGCACCATCTCGTCGATATTCCTGACTTAACATCTCCATTATGTTGATATATCATCTTTTCAACAATCTTGTTGCAACATCTCGTCGATATTCCTGACTTAACATCTCCATTATGTTGATATATCATCTTTTCAACAATCTTGTTGCAAGATCTCGTTTATATTCCTGACTTAACATCTCCATTATGTTGATGTATCATCTTTTCAACAATCTTGATGCAACATCTCGTCTATATTCCTGACTTAACATCTCGACTATGTTGATGTATCATCGTGTCGATAATCTTCATGTAACATCTGGTTTTTAAATGCCTCATATAACATCGTATTTATACTCTTGAAGCGAAACACCGTCTATATTTTTACTCAAAAAAACTCTTCCTCATTCATCATATAACACATACAAGCTGTTACTAAGACTGTATATGCAAATATGTGTGTATATATAAGTATGCGTATCTCTAAGTAAAATGTATATCACTGTGTATATATTGAATTGTGTCTGCGTAAAAATAGTTATGCCACTTTGTGTTTCTATCAGTGTCTGTTACATGTGGCCAGTGAGAGACAGGTCTGAGACTAGATAGAATGTCTTGAAAGAATAATTTATACATTAATTTGTCTGCCTTTGTCTGTCCCGACTGCATTATTTATGTGCACAGACTGCTCACCTCACCTTTAAAAGTGAAATTTTAATCTCATCCGAGTGAACGTGGGATTAAATTTTTTTTTAAAGTGACCTTTGGTCTCATAGTGACATGTGAACTATGTACTGATTGAACTGAATATTTGACTTTTGGTTCCCAACCCCTCGGTGAACCCACTCCCCACCCAGGTGCAATAATATATTTTCAGACTCATTTTCATCATCATCAGGTGCCATGCCTATTGGTGTAGGCGATCTTGTCTCTCCACAAATTCACCTCATCTGCTGTTGCACATCTGAAAACGACATTTTTATTTGCTTTTTTCCTTCCTCATTTGCCTTTCAGCGTCGAGGGAAGATATAATTTGCGGTCTATTTTTCTTCTTTTGGACTCGTCTGCTATAATGTTTCCTAGTGTTTCCAATATTCAATCAATCCATCTTTTTTGTGGTCGGCCCTTGGGTCTGGCGATCTCGCAACCTTTACTGAAGGCGCGTTGTGTAGATCGTAGAAATATTAGAACATGTGTACGTGAAGATGACTTAAGTCAAGTACATACTTGAAAATGACTTGAGTCAAATACATACCTCTCGTATTATATATATATATATATATATATATATATATATATATATATATATATATAAGGATTGACAAATTGTATATAAAAATGCCAAGGATTGACAAATTGTATATAAAAATGCCAATGATTGACAAATTGTACACTTTTTAGGGTGAAACATCCCATTTTCCATCACGTATTTCTATTAAATCGTTTTCCTAAGTGAGATATACCACATAATAATAACATCATCATTATCGTGTGCCACATCGGTTGATGCAGGCGATCATGTCCTTCCACAATTTTCTATCCATAGCACATCGTATTAATTCTGTTCTTGGCTGTTTTCCATGCCATGACACCGTGCTATCTTGTACCTTCTTTCTTTGTCATTCGCGACCTCTCTTTCCCTGTGTTTTGTCAGCTGTAATCAAGTATTCCACCTTTCCTCTTCTGCCCCCTAAAATGTTAATTGTTTCTTTCTGATGGTTTTTAACTCTTTCCCTACAGTAGCTTTTTAATCAACACAAGGGAAGAGATTTCAGAAACATCATTTTTCATGGTTTTAATGGTTTTAAGAATCAATCTACATATTTATATTTATCTCACACATAACATATTATATTTTAAGTTTTATATAATTGAACAAGGTATTAGATTTCGCCAATACCAAGTTAATACAAGACATGTAAAAGAAAATGGTTAGATGACGCTTCTGACCAATCAAGTTGAGAGTGACGCACTGTGCGGCGAAACGTAAGGAAAGAGTTAATGAGCTCTCTTTTTGTGTCGGCCACTTTGAGAATATCATCGTTGGTCTTTTGTGTTGGCCACTTTGAGAATATCATCGTTGGTCTTTTTGTGTTGGCTACTTTGAGAATATCATCGTTGGTCTTTTTGTGTTGGCCACTTTGAGAATATCATCGTTGGTCTTTTTTGGCTACTTTGAGAATATCATCGTTGGTCTTTTGAGCTATCCAGGGAACGCTCTTCTGTGAAATACCATCTAAGTGGCCTGTAGTCGCCTTTTACTTAGTTTTTTCACTTTCGCGATTAATAATAATATACAGTTCCTTCTGAAATGACCAAAATTGACAGACCGCTATTATAGCATAATAAATGTATGTTTATACCAAAAAAATCCTAGAAATTCGATTATGCAACAAAAGATAGATTTTTAATATTTAAAAAAATATTAAAAGATAGTCAAGAAATATTAAAAGCTATTTCAAAAATATAAAGAATTTTATATGTGGAAAGTCACCGTCTAAAGTCACCAGGCCTCGCACAATAAGAACATTGTGAAACAGGAACCAACACTAGCTTCATGAGAATGTCAAAATTTCTCTAGCAAAAGAAAAACTATCTCTGCTCACACTTACATGATATTCAGTACAATAGTTTCTTCATTCTTTCTTCTTTGACAGATCAAAGATGGCTCCTGCATGTTGAGCAAAAAGACCGGAAGTGATGTAGGAAAGTTATACAACCAAGGCCTGGCGCAAGTCCACCATTTTGAAATGAAACCTTCTTTAGGTGAGTGCTAGTTTTTGGTATTGGTGACGGTGCTGTTGTTGATAGTAGGGTCAATAGTTGATGTTGCTTTCCGTCTGCGTTTAGGGCAAGTATCTATTTATAATTCTGAACTCGTCCAAGGAACATCTCAAATAGTTTATATTAATATTCACCCTTCATGTAGTTGGCCAGTCTTATAAGAAACATATAGAATAAACATACAATTGTATTGGGCAGCTAGAATAAAAGAAAGACAAGACAAACTACAAATTTTACTCAAAAGAATTCCTCAGGCATAGCAAACAAACTATATACATTAAACACAACAATTCAAGTAGGCAAACGCAACAATGGCTGAAAGAATAGCGGAAAAGACGGTGACCAGGATTTACTCAAGAGTCTGGTTAAAATATTAATAGACAATAGGGCAGGTGGGATTTAATTAGACCAAAGAAACCAAATAATTTTAAAAAATTGTTTTGACTGGAAAAATGATAGATGTTTTATAAGTTACGAAGAAAACTATGAGAAACGCTTAATGCATACTTTAGTATGCCCTTCGGGATTCGCTACACTCTTGGCACTGTCATTGGTGCTGAACACTTAACAGATAAATTAACTTAACAGATTTGGGAGCCTCGGTAGCCGAGTTGGGAAAACCACCCGATTGGACTACCGACGTTCGGACAACCCGAGTTCGATTCCCGCTGGGAGCAGTGTGAATTGTACTCGTGGTTAGAAAAAAAAATACCCCCTCGGTCGACCCAGTCGTTGGCAGAAATTGGTACCAGGGTATTACCCTCGGAAGGTGAGAAACGTTGCCTCGCATCGTGAGTTTCGATGCTTGAGGCGACACTATCCAGAAATCTCCGAACATATCTGGATAGGCGGCCGAGCACATATGGGTGGAAACTCGCGTGCTAAAACGCCGGTTCAAGTCTCGTACTTTACCTTTACCTTAACAGATAAAACTAAAAAAGATGCCCATTGATAGTTCTTGTAGTTCACTAACTGTAATACAAATCTCCACTTCCTTCTCGTGCCACGAAAGCCTTAGTACATCAAAGATGACTATTTATTAATTATAAAAGGGGCTAAGTGGTCTCGAAGTAATAAGCCGGCCTCTGGGCGTGAAGTTCCCTGTTCGATTACCACCCTAGGCTGTGGAATTTTTTTTTTTAGTCGCGTCCATGATTTCTACGTGGCTTAACCGTCTCCTGGTCTCTGGATAGTGAGATCCAGTTTGAGGCCGCTCGGATAGCGGCGAAAACCAGGAGGTCCAGTGTGCATTCAGCGCACGTTAAAGAATTGTTGGCAGTTAAAAATCGAAAAGAGACGGCCAAAAATGGTGGCTGGGAATATCTGCCTGCATGGCGAGAGACACCTGAGCACACGATGCCATAGTGGAAAATAGGGAAAAGTGATTTTCATGCAAAATTCAGACCCTCAGGACTTCGCTAGAGAAATAAAGTGAGCGAACACAAAACAAAAACAAGTTTAAATATTTGATTTAAAAAACACACTCACACGCATACACAGAAAACACTCATTTAACTCTGCCCTGATTACAACAAAGTCATTGCAAAGGAATATAACCTTTGGAACATACTTCCGTTATTTCATAATTCAGATCATGAATAATGAGGTGGAAGTAAAATATACTGCACTATAAGAAAAATATGTTGCGTTATAGAAAATATAACTACAAGAAATGGTAGACATAATAGTAAAAGAAAGAAACAAGAAAGGTCTCGGTCTGAATAGTAAGAAAACTGAAGTAATGGTCATATCGAAGAAACAATCATCACCATCATGCAGCATACAAATAAACAGGACAAATTTGAAATAATTACAGCGCGTCAAACACTTGGGAACAATAATAACATCAGATGGAAGATGTACCACAGAAATAAAAGCAAAATAGCTCAGGCCCAAAATAGCATTGCAGAAAATGACAAATATCTTATGCAACAAATCTATGTCAATAGAAATGAGAAAGAGAGTTCATCGGTGCTCTATAGAACCAATTCTGACCTATGGAACCGAATCATGAACAGTAGACAAACATATAAAAAGACGATTAGAGGCCACAGAGATTGGATTTCTCAGAAGAATGTTAAAAGATCCCTGGACAGCTAAAAAGACCAATGAGGAAGTTCTCAAAGAGGCCAACACAAAAAGGCAGCTCCTACAAAAACATCAGAAAGAAACAATCAACATTTTTCGGGCACATCATGAGAAGAGGAAAGTTGGAATACTAGGTGACAAATGGAAAATAAAAGGAAAGAGAGATCGTGGATGACAAAGAGAGAAAATACTGGATAGCTTGGTGTCATGGCATGGAAAACAGTCAACAATAGAACTGATACGATGTACTGTAGATAGAAGATTGTGGAAGGACATGATGGCCTACGCCAACTGGTATGGCACATGATGATAATGATAGAAAATATACTTCGCTATGAGAAATATATGTTGCGCTATAGAAAACATACTTCGCTATACGAAATATATGTTGCGCCAATAAAAATATACTTCGCTATAAGAAATATATGTTGCGCTACAGAAAATGTACTATGCTACATGGAAAATATGCATACGCTATAGAAAATATACTTAGCTATATATACTGGAGAATATACTGCGCTATAATAAAAATATACTGCGCTATAAGAAAAATATACATGTTTCATAGTTAGAGGGTGTTGTTGCCTCAATCTTTGCTACGTTGTCTTAGTTTTGATGTGGTGGCTGTGTTGTATTCATGGCTCCCTCTTGTTACACAGATTGTGGTGCGGTGATCACTGACGTTGTGGGAGACTTTGCTAGCCCTGGCTGGCCCAGGAACTACAGTCACCACCTGAACTGTACCTGGACTGTGCGAGTTCCAGAACACAAGGTCAGGCCTTGCTGTGTTTGTCTCTCGTCAGCTCTCGTCTACTTCTCAGCTGTAATTAATAAACTTAATAACTGTGTCGTTCTCACCGTCGGAAAAAAAGAATAAACTAACTGTAGTAAAAGTAAAGTGCACCCGTCAAGCCTAGTGGCGTATAGGGAATATGGTGTTAGTGACCATCAATTTTACAGACCTTCAGCACATGATTTTTGGGGTAATGTGGTCGGTATTACAACCGTGCCGCTTTACTTTTCTAGAAAAAAAATCCAGTACCCATTAAAGGCTGGATGAATCGGAAGCCGTCGGTTTGGATCGAACCCTACCTCTTGGATTTTGTAGTCCACTTCACTAACCACTGAGATATCGCGGCTCCCATAAATTAATTGTGCAATTTTATAACTCAGGTTCATCATCATCATCATCATCACGCGTCATGCCGGTTGATGTAAACCACTGATCAGCTCTCAAAACATCTCACGGTCCTACTTGTTTGTATATTTTAGTTTCGTGTTCTTTTATCTTCAAAGAACTAAAAATGAAAAGAGAACTATTAAACACAATTCAAACAAGACAAATTCGATTTTAGTGCCATGTTAAAAGACACAACAGCCTACTAAAAGTAATTTTGGAGGGGAAAATACAAGGTAAATAAGGCAGAAGCAGACTAACATGGACGAGTAACATCAAAAGATGAACAAATCAGTCTATGACAATCTACACCATCAAAGCAAGAGACAGGGCAGAATGGCGCTCCATGGTAGCCAAAATTTGTTGCGGAGATGGCACTCGATGATGATATTCTTTTATTATGCCATTTGGATAGAATTGTTGAATATTTTTTTTCTCTTGGTTTTCCTCAGCTCTTCTTTCCACTCATTCTGCATGTTGTTATAGTATTCTCAACGCCTTCTTTCCACTCATTCTGCCTGTTGTTAAAGTATTCTCAACGCCTTCTTTCCACTCATTCTGCCTGTTGTTAAAGTATTCTCAACGCCTTCTTTCCACTCATTCTGCCTGTTGTTATAGTATTCTCAATGCCTTCTTTCCACTCATTCTGCCTGTTGTTATAGTATTCTCAACGCCTACTTTCCACTCATTCTGCCTGTTGTTATAGTATTCTCAACGCCTTCTTTCCACTCATTCTACCTGTTGTTATAGTATTGTCAACGCCTTCTTTCCACTCATTCTGCCTGTTGTTATAGTATTCTCAATGCCTTCTTTCCACTCATTCTGCTTGTTGTTATAGTATTCTCGATGCCTTCTTTCCACTCATTGTGCCTGTTGTTATAGTATTCTCAATGCCTTCTTTCCACTCATTCTGCCTGTTGTTATAGTATTCTCAATGCCTTCTTTCCACTCATTTTGCATTTTGTTATAGTATTCTCAATGCCTTCTTTCCACTCATTCTGCCTGTTGTTATAGTATTGTCAACGCCTTCTTTCCACTCATTCTGCCTGTTGTTAGAGTATTCTCAATGCCTTCTTTCCACTCATTCTGCCTGTTGTTATAGTATTATCAATGCCTTCTTGTCGTATCGTCATCATCATCATGTACCACGCCGGTTTGCGTAGGCGATCAATCCTTCCACAATCTTCTATCAACAGTGCATCGTTTCAATTCTGTTGTTGACTGTTTTCCATGCCATGACACCAAACTATCTAGTTTTTTTTTCTCACGTTGTCGTCCACGATCTCTCTTTCCCTGTTATCTTGTCAGTTGTAACCAAGTATTCCAACTTTCCTCTTCTCATGATGTTCCCGAAAAATGTTGATCGTTTCTTTCTAATGTTTTTTTAGGAGCTCCCTTTTGGTGTTGGCCTCTTTGAGAATGTCCTCGTTGGTATTTTCAACTGTCCAGGGAACTCTCAACATTCTTCTAAGAAATCCCGTCTCTGTGCCCTCTAATCGATTTTTCATTTGTTTGTTTACTGTCCATGATTCGCTTCCATAGGTCAGAATTAGCTCTAAAAAGCACCGATGAACTCTCTTTCTCACTTCTATTGACATAAACTTGTTGAATATGAGTTTTTTTTTTCTGAAATGCTAGTTTGGCCTGAGCTATTATGCTTTTTATTTATGTGGTGCATCTTCCATCTGATGTTATTATTGTGTGCAAGTATTTGACGCGTTGCACTTGGTCCAGATTTGTCCTTTTTATTTTTATGCTGCATGATGGTGACGATCCTTTTTGTTCGTATCACATACCCAATAAATTTAGTTTGTCTCTTCTTTATGATTCTGATGATATTTAAGACTTCTGCATTTATTTGTTATAACATTCTTCATTAGTAATGCTCTCCATGAAACGTGTAGTATTCTTGTGATAAACTACATCTCAGCTGCCTCTAATGTTCTCTGTATTGCATTGACTCACTTTTTTTACATTTCTCAAATTAAATAACACCGGTAATAACCCGACAACAATGACGGTTAATTCAAAACGAGACTACATTTTGACAATAATTGTATTTACTTCTTTCTACAGTCGAATCTGTCTATCCAATATTGATAAATTCAGCCACGAGAGAAGCTGTTCAACGAGAAAAGCATCGAGCATAAGACACTATATATATATATGGCCCTTTTCGTCTTGTCAGACGGTCTAGTGGAGGCTATTGCGTATTTTTTTGAGGTATTGTTTTTGCCGAACAGCTTCTCTCGTGGCTAATTCTACCAATGTTTGACAAACACACGCGGTCACATAATGAACAGGTCAGGCTCGCTGGTCCACAGGGTTTACCATCCTTTTTCATGAGTCTCTTCTCTTCTAAGTCCTGTCTTAGAACAGTCTCAAATGTTGTTATACCGTTCCTTATACGTGCTCTCCATGATGTGCGATCACTTGCCAGATGTTGCCAGTCGTTTTCACAGATGGCGAAGTCTTTCAGAGATGATTTGCAGATATCTCTATATCGTAGTTTAGGTCTGCCGATTTTCATAAGACACTAATATTTTATCAAACTCATGATTCCTTACTACTAAACGTCTGGCAAGACGCTAAAGGCCTACCATTTGTATTTACTATCTCTTTATTGCGAAATGTTTCTCTCTTGTAACTGTACTCTTTAATTTCCTATGCAGAATGCAAGTTAAGAACAAAGTATATATTATATAGTCACATTAAACTCTAAGGCAAATATAAACTATAGCACCGTAATACCCGTGTTTACGTAGCAACAGATAATATATTTGGTTTGACTGACTTTAGGAGCTAAATATAGAACAGAAGGTAATCATTTTGGTAGAAAATATTAGTCTGTCTGACTCAGTTTAAATTGTATGTTTCCTATTTTACCTTACATTCGGTTTTTAAATCTAGACTGTGATTATAGGTCAGTAAACTATTCAGATCTCTATCCATTTATATATTTGCTTATTATTATAGTTTTATATATATGAGCCGCGATAGCGCAGTTGTTAGTCAACTGGACTACAATGGACAAGAGGTAGGGTTCGATCCCAACCGACGGCTTCCAGGTTCACCCAGCCTTTAATGGGTACCGGATTTTTTTTCTGGGAAAGTAAAGCGGCACGGGCGTAATACCGACCACATTACCCCAAAAATCATGTGCCGAAGATCTATAAAATGTATGGTCACTAGCACCATATTCCCTATACGCCACTTGGCGTGACGGGGGCTCTGCCCTGTGCTAGTTTTGGTGCTACTTTTGGGGTAATGTGGTCGATATTATGCCCGTGCGTAATATATATATCTTTCTCATCCTGCCTAGCTACCTATCCGTCTGTGTTTGTTTTTTTTCTCTGTCTGTCTATCTGCTGCTAACGTGAGCGATCATGAATTACCACAACTTCCTATCAATTTCCGTCATTTCTTTTCTTTATTTTCTTCAGTTCTTCATGCCGGAAAACAAAAGATGTTCCCTCTGTTTTTCTATGCATCTCTCACCGAGAAATTCCCTGCTGTGATATCTTCATGCCTTGTATTGAACATACCCCAGAAAGAATAGAAGTTTGCCCCATTTTAACATCCACTGCCCTATCTCAGAATTTATTATCATTAGCAAACACGGCAACAAATGTTCTTCTTTATAAATAATATCTTCCCTGTGATTTAACTTTTACTTTTAATTCTCACTCTTACTTACTCTCCCTCTCTTCCTCTCTCTCTCTATCTCTCTCTCTCTCTCTCTCTCTCTCTCTCTCTCTCTTTTCGTTTTCGTATCCATAACTTCTTTCAATACATCTCTACATTTCATATTGTTCTTCCGCTCTCCATTTTTTTTCTCTCCAGATCTCTATATTCTTTCAATATTTCTCTCCATCTTTACATACCTCCTCCTTTCTTCCTCTCTCTCCTTCTCACTCACTCATTCGCATTAGCTGCTGTCAGTCATTCGTTAACGCAAAGATCTCTCGTGCTGCACGGCTATCGATATTTTTGCACTCGCTCCTTCCTCGATGGATTTATGTGACACAAGACATTAGCAACCATAAATTCTCTCATAAAAAGAACCATTACTGTTCCTCTTGCTCTCTTCTCTTCTCTTCGCCATCCATCCATTGCTTCTCTCTACTAATCCCAGATGATTTCATTCTTTCTCTTCATCTTCTCCTGATATTGTTCACGGTTTCTTGCACATATATTATTGTTGCTACTTCACATCGCAGCGGCAATTCCGATAAAATGTATGACACTTATTAATTTACATCGTGTTTTAAATGTTGCACGTGAAGAAATTGATTTTTAATTTGTCAAATTTTAAATATCTGTCACATTCAATGTATTTTTCTCACTACTTCCATGCTACGATAAGTGGTTTTGCTTTTTTGTGCTTTACTTATTAATTTTTTTACTGCAGCATTCTGCAATACCTTTTAGTGTAATATCTTTTATCTATATAAGCATGTCTGTCTGTCTGTCTGTCTATGTGCCTGCCTATCTGTCTGCCTGCATGCCTGTGTGCTTGACTGTCTATACGTCTGTCCGCCTGTCTGTATGTATGTCTGTTTGCCTACCTTCCTGTATGTCCTCCTGTCTGTCTGTCTGCCTGTCTTTCTGTCCGCCTGCCTGCCTGTCTGTCTGTCTGACTGCCTGTCTGTCCGCCTGTCTCTATGTATGTTTGTTTGCCTACCTTCATGTCTGTCCGCCTGCCTGTCTGTCTGTCTACCTGTCGGTCTGTCAAGTTAATAAATCCCAGCACATACATGCATACTCTCACCCACACAATTCGCAACTCACTCAAATTATAACTCTATAAAACTCTAACCTACACAAACCTTAGTACAAACAAGTCCCCGGCGCACAAACTCTAACTCACACAAAGTCTAAAGCAAATTCTAATTTACACAAAATATAACTCAAACTCTAATTTTTCCATACTCTAACCCACACAAAGTTCAACTAAGACTCTAATTTGCCAAAACACTAAGCCACACAAAGTCTAACTCAAACTCTAATTTACACGAAGTTTAACCCACACAAAACGTAACTTAAATTCTAATTTACACAAATTTTAACCCACACAAACTCAAAATCTAAATCTAATTTACACAAACTCTAGCTCAAACTCTAATTTACACAAATCAAATTTTAACTCAAACAAACTCAAAATCAAAATCTAATTTACACAAATTTTAACCCACGCAAACTCTGTCATATACTCTAAGGCAGACAGATCTCAACCTACGCAAACTCAAATTCTCTCACACACAAAGCATGACTCACACAAATTCTCTCACACACAAACCATACCTCACACAGATTCTCTCAGACACAAACCTTAACTCACACAAATTTTATCACACAAAAACCATACCCCACATAAATTCTCTCACACACAAGCAATAACCCACACACCAAAAAAACTTCTATTTCAGATTATTATGTTTACCTTCATACACTTTGATCTTGGCAAACGACCCGCCAACCCTTGCGACAGCGCCAACGACAGGTTGCGTGTTACAGAATTGACGTCACAGGGAGATGTGACGTTCTGTGCAACTCCCCCAATGACCACGTTCATCAGTCAAACCAACCTCGTGACCTTCAACTTTCTGACCAACTCTCACAGCGACGCCCAAGGTTTCAAGGTCATATTTAAAGGAGGTCAGTATATGGTCGTTGTTGTCTTCTTATTGCCTTCCTCATTTGCCTTTCAGCGTCGAGGAGTATGATTGTTCTCGTTAATACCGAACGAAAGATAAATATGAGAGAAACAAGAGTTACGTCCCTGGTGAACATGATGAACCACTAGTTGGGTGTAATTTGCACTCCTACAAGATATGGTGGTAGCTGTACTAAAGAGGAACGAAATAAAAATCATGACGTTTCGGTCAACATGCTGCCTTCTTCAGAAAAGACGAACACAGAAAAGGACAACGAAATGAAGAATAACTAAACGACATGTTCTAGAGTAAACAGTAATAGTGGATCTCGAACAGAAAGTGAAACGAAACGAAAAAAAAGTACAATATTGCATGAAAATAATTCATTAAAAACAGGAATCAAATAAAATGTAAAGACACTTATTTGAAATTCTAGTCTGAAGCTTCGATATACACTTGACATCATGAGATTTTTATTTTTTTATTTTTAGATTTCACTCACTGGTAGCTTCTTCTTCCTCTTTTCTCTTTCAACGATACCTAAAAGGTGTCGTGGTTTATACCATTTGTCGTTCTTGTGCTGCTCGAATTGTCTGAATTAGTGATTTTCCTTTGTTGTTACATGTCACTATCACTGCATCTATCCATCTTCTTCTGGGTCTTCCTCTTGGTCTTTTTCCATGCATTCTCGAGAAGAACGCCATTGATGGTGATTGGTAAGGATTCATTCTGACCAGGTGGCCAAACCATTTAAGTTGTTGTTGTTCTATATATTCTTGGCAGGGTTTTGTTCCTACTATTTTTCTTATGGTTTCATTTGGTATTCTATCTCTTCTTGTGTTGTTTGTTACTTTTCTCAAGCAACGCATCTCACATGTATTGATCTTTCTTAAATGTGATTTAGAAAGGGTCCATGTTTGACTTTCATAGCACAAAGTTGGTATGAAGATGCTATTTAACTGGTCGCTAAATTACGACAATCCGCAATTTCTGCGCATTTCAGCAACAGTTAACCGTCTTCCAGTCTTGTTTGTGGCAGCTATTTTTAACTTACTCTTTTCGAGTTTTAACTCCCAATGGTTCTGTAACGTGCGCATAGTGCACACGAGACTTCATTTTCCGAGAGGACTATAGTTCGGATCTCACTATCCAATGATCGGATGTTGGACAATTCAAACAGGCCGTTGCGGGACTCGAACCTGAGACGTTTCCTGTCTAGAGTCCGGTATCTTATTTCTAGTTAGATCATTCAGTCCTGCTGTAAATGAGATCATATAAAACATTTTTGTCAGACGTCTATAGACAACGCCTTTACACACCGACTTTACACACCGTCTTTACACACTTTCTTTACCCATCTTCTTTACACACCGTCTTTACACAACGTATTTACACAACGCTTTCCAGTCAAGCAGTGATTGATCTAACCTGATAAAAATGCTCCAGTCACCAAAGCTGAAAAACTGGGTGCACGAATCGCAAGTTTAGGGAAGATAACACCATCGTGGGAGATCGATGGTATATTAACATTCAAATCCTGTTATTTGCTCTATAGTATCAATAACTATTTGCCTGACGTAGGGAGGCTCAATTAGTCATAGTCTATAGACTCACGATAATGACGATGGTTTCAACTGCAAAAAGTGGCAGGACCGTCACAAGGGCAGAAGAATAAATTGCATTTTGAGACTGACAAGATGCCACAGGCTATTCAGGAAGAGGTTCCTAATAAGTGCACTCTGAACTCGAATACAAAACAAGTTTAAACATATTTGACATTTCTAGATGAACATGTTAGTGCGCGCGACATTTTGTGATTGATCTCTACATTAAATACATCTGTGTTGATGTATGGGTGTGAATGAGGAGTACAGTTTTCTTTTATATTAAATTATGTGGTTACGACAAACAAATGCATACAAATGCGATGCTGCAGGATAGCTGATTGTAAGGAAGAAATGAAAAAAATAGAAATAAATATGGTATGGTTAAAGCTTTACGCGATTAATGGACGACATAAATTTTACCAACGTTTCGGCTCAATAGGTCTTCAGTTGGAACAAACAAGCAAGACACACACATATATGTAAGTAAATCAAATAAGTCCTACATCACCATCATCGTGTGCCATACCGGTTGGCGTAGGCGATCATGTCCTTCACATTCTTCTATCTACAGTTCATCGTATCAGTTCTTTTGTTGACTGTTTTCTATGCCATGACACCAAGCTATCTAGTATTTTCTCTCTTTGTTGTCCGCGACCTCTCTTTCCTTGTATTTTGCCTGTTGTAACCAAGTATTTCAACTTTCCTCTCCTCATGATGTTCCCGAAAAATGTTGATTGTTTCTTTCTAACGTTTTTTTGGGCGCTCCCTTTTTGTTTTGGCCTCTTTGAAAATGTCCTCATTGGTCTTTTTAGCTGTCCAGGGAACTTTTGACATTCTTCTGAGAAATCCAATATCTGTGGTCTCTAATCGTGCAGCACATCCTGACATCCTGGACTGTTAGCCACCATTTTACCAACACATCATGGACTGTTTGCCACCATTTTACAAATACATCCTGGCATCCTGCACTGCTAGCCACCATTTTACCAACACATCATGGACTGTTTGCCACCATTTTACAAACACATTCTGGACTGTTAGCCACCATTTTACCAACACATCCTGCACTGCTAGCCACCATTTTACCAACACATCCTGGACTGTTAGCCACCATTTTACCAGCACATCATGACATACTGGACTGTTAGCCACCATTTTACCAGCACATCCTGACATCCTGGACTGTTAGCCACCATTTTACCAGCACATCCTGACATCCTGGATTGTTAGCCACCCGTTTATCAGCACATCCTGACATCTTGGATTGTTAGCCACAATTTTACGAGCACATCCTGACATCCTGGATTGTTAGCCACCATTTTATCAGCACATCCTGACATCCTTGACTGTTAGCCACCCGTTTACCAGCACATCCTGACATCCTTGACTGTTAGCCACCCGTTTACCAGCACATCCTGACATCCTGGACTGTTAGCCACCCGTTTACCAGCACATCCTGACATCCTTGACTGTTAGCCACCCGTTTACCAGCACATCCTGACATCCTTGACTGTTAGCCACTCGTTTACCAGCACATCCTGACATCCTTGACTGTTAGCCACCCGTTTACCAGCACATCCTGACATCCTTGACTGTTAGCCACCCGATTACCAGCACATCCTGACATCCTTGATTGTTAGCCACCCGATTACCAGCACATCCTGACATCCTGGACTGTTAGCCACCCGATTACCAGCACATCCTGACATCCTTGACTGTTAGCCACCCGATTACCAGCACATCCTGACATCCTTGATTGTTAGCCACCCGATTACCAGCACATCCTGACATCCTTGACTGTTAGCCACCCGTTTACCAGCACATCCTGACATCCTTGACTGTTAGCCACCCGTTTACCAGCACATCCTGACATCCTTGACTGTTAGCCACCCGATTACCAGCACATCCTGACATCCTTGATTGTTAGCCACCCGTTTACCAGCACATCCTGACATCCTTGACTGTTAGCCACCCGTTTACCAGCACATCCTGACATCCTAGACTGCTAGTCACCCGTTTACCAGCACATCCTGACATCCTAGACTGCTAGTCACCCGTTTACCAGCACATCCTGACATCCTGGACTGCTAGTCACCCGTTTACCAGCACATCCTGACATCCTGGACTGCTAGTCACCCGTTTACCAGCACATCCTGACATCCTAGACTGCTAGTCACCCGTTTACCAGCACATCCTGACATCCTAGACTGCTAGTCACCCGTTTACCAGCACATCCTGACATCCTGGACTGCTAGTCACCCGTTTACCAGCACATCCTGACATCCTGGACTGCTAGTCACCCGTTTACCAGCACATCCTGACATCCTAGACTGCTAGTCACCCGTTTACCAGCACATCCTGACATCCTAGACTGCTAGTCACCCGTTTACCAGCACATCCTGACATCCTAGACTGCTAGTCACCCGTTTACCAGCACATCCTGACATCCTGGACTGCTAGTCACCCGTTTACCAGCACATCCTGACATCCTAGACTGTTAGCCACCCGTTTACCAGCACATCCTGACATCCTAGACTGTTAGCCACCCGTTTACCAGCATATCCTGACATCCTGGACTGTTAGCCACCCGTTTACCAGCATATCCTGACATCCTAGACTGCTAGTCACCCGTTTACCAGCACATCCTGACATCCTAGACTGCTAGTCACCCGTTTACCAGCACATCCTGACATCCTAGACTGCTAGTCACCCGTTTACCAGCACATCCTGACATCCTTGACTGTTAGCCACCCGTTTACCAGCACATCCTGACATCCTAGACTGTTAGCCACCCGTTTACCAGCACATCCTGACATCCTAGACTGTTAGCCACCCGTTTACCAGCACATCCTGACATCCTTGACTGTTAGCCACCCGTTTACCAGCACATCCTGACATCCTAGACTGCTAGTCACCCGTTTACCAGCACATCCTGACATCCTAGACTGCTAGTCACCCGTTTACCAGCACATCCTGACATCCTGGACTGCTAGTCACCCGTTTACCAGCACATCCTGACATCCTGGACTGCTAGTCACCCGTTTACCAGCACATCCTGACATCCTAGACTGCTAGTCACCCGTTTACCAGCACATCCTGACATCCTAGACTGCTAGT